>VWZS01007288.1:1239695-1293521 GCA_013397075.1 Rhabdornis inornatus
GGCAGGATGGGCACGGGGCAAGGGGCACGGGCACGGGGCACGCACGGCCGCTCCGCAGGCACGGGCACACGGGCACGGAGCATCCCGGTGCGCCCCGGGCCGGCGACGCTCTGGACACACTCGGTGTGCGCGACAGTCCCGGTGCCGTGCCAGTCCCGGTCCGTGCGTGGAGCGCGGTGCCGGTATGGTCCCAGTCCTGGTGGCCTTGCCGGTGAAGTCCCAGTCCCGGTGCCGGTGTGGAGTGGAGTGGAGTGGCCGCGCGGAGCGGTCGCGGTGAGGAGGGGAGGGCGCGGTGCCGGTGCTGTCCCGGTGCCGGAGCAGTCCCGGTGCGAGAGCGGGCGCGCGGGGCGCTCCCGGAGCGGGCGGTGCCGGTGCTGTCCCGGTGCCGATGCTGTCCCGGTGTCGGTACTGGAGCGGCCGCGCGGGGCTGTCCCGTGGGGCGGTGCCGGTGCTGTCCCCGTGCCGGTACCGGAGCGGCCGCGCGGGGCGGTCCCGNTGATCGTGTTCCTGCACATCCAGAAGACGGGCGGCACCACCTTCGGGCGGCACCTGGTCCGCAACATCCAGCTGGAGCAGCCCTGCGAGTGCCGCGCCGGGCAGAAGAAGTGCACCTGCCACCGGCCCGGCAAGCGGGAGACCTGGCTCTTCTCCCGCTTCTCCACCGGCTGGAGCTGCGGGCTGCACGCCGACTGGACCGAGCTCACCAACTGCGTGCCCTCCGTGGTGGACAACAAGAAGGAGGTGCGGCTCCGGCCCTCCAGGTGAGGCCGTGCCCCGGGGGGCTCCCCGTGCAGCCCGGTCCCTGCCCGGTGTGCGGCGGCGGCGGCGGGACGGGCGATGGTCCGCGGGGCGCAGCCGTGGCGGGGATGCGGCGGCGGGAGGAGGAGGAGGAGGAGGGAGGGGGAGCGCTGTGTGACCCGAGCATCCCGACACGGAGCGGTGCCACCTCCGGCAGCCGCACCGGCCCGGGGCTGCCGCGGTGGGTGCAGCGTGCCCCGAGCTCTGCAGAGCGAGCAAAACCCGCCCCACTCCGCCGGCAGGGAGGCGATGGAAGTGATGTCCCGCCGGCTGTCGCGGTTGTGACCGCTGCTGGGTGATGAGCCCGGTGACACGGGAAAAGGCCTGGCAGCCCCACAGCTTGGGGACCCCCGGAGCGGCTCTCGCAGGAGAGAGGGTGCTTCGGCTGCCTGCGAGCTTCCTCCTGTAGCTCCAGTGTACGCCAAGAATTAAGTGTTGGTTTAGGGAGTGTTGGTGAGCTGCTGTATCTTCTTGGTACCTGAAGTTTGGCTTCGGAATGGCGGCCTTGAAAAGTAAAGGTTACTGTTATGGATCAGTTACCTGCAAATATTTGCATTGTTCTTCAGCCCTAACCTTGATTATTTTGTGCTTGCATTTTGAGTTTTAGTGGCACTGCTCTCTCTTTATCCCTGGATCGTCCTTTGAAGGTGCCAACCTCCCCTGACCATAGCAAGGGGGTTGCATAAAAGTTGCCCCTGCCTTTTAGAAGCCCAGCTGCCTTTTCCCCCGAGCAGTGAGGACCTGCTTCCTCTGCTCCCAGAGCTCTTTGATCAGAGCCCACCTTCGGTTGCAACAGACTCAGGAGCTTGTCTGGGGCTATGCATGCAGCTGTACTGTGTAGCAGAACTGCTCAGGGTTTCAGTGTCTTTTCCCCTTCTTTTGTGGGAAATTAGAAACTAGAGTATCACTCCTATTGCACTGTGAGACTAATGGCAGGTCCCTTTACAAAGAGGCTACTGTTATCATGCTATCTGAAGTCAAGTCTAAGCACAGATTCACTTGAAATACAAAGCAATTTCTTTCTAGAATTCCTTTTATATAGTGTGACACTACACTGCCATCTAGTAGAAAAATGCTTAGCATCGTTATGGTCCTGTACCCAAGGAGCAGCGCTTCATCAGACTTGGCTATTGTGATTCCTGCTCTTTTGTCTTCCCTACTGCTTTAAATTTTAATTGTCCCAATTTTTGTGACATCCCATTTGCTAACATCAGGACCAATTCCTTGCCCTCTGGGTCTGTTAGCTTCCTGGTTCCAGGCTGCTGAGCCTTGCAGCTATGTAGTTGATTTTACCTGTCCTATAAACATGTTGTTTGTCAGCAGAAACATAAATCACATAACGTGTGCTCTGTTTTGCTGTAGTGCTTCCAGTGATACAAGTTTGTCTTTCCCCAGAGATGGGCCTGGCCTGCAAAGCTTTATCTGTGGGTCAGGGATTTCCTTCCTTTCCCAGAGACAGGTCTGTCTGTGCTTGGTCTTAGCTGTGCCCTCCGAAAAAATGGGAGGCTCCTTGTCCTGAGCCCACCACCCCCAGAGGGGGAAGGGAACATCAGGCTCAGAGAGCTGGGATTTTGTCTGCAGCTTTTGGCTTTGTATTTTTTTTTTCCTTTGTTGGATACCAGACGTGCTTTCCGGAGTTGGAGTGGAAGCAGTGCAGGTACCTGCTCAGGAGTTCAGAGCAATGGTTCTTCATCCTGTAAACAATGTACTCTGTCACAGCTGACTTCTGAGAGGTTGCTAGGACTTGGGACTGAAGCCAGGAGAGAGGGAGGAAAACGAAGCTGTGGTGATTTTCTGTTAGGTAGAGGTCTACTGTCTCAAAGCCTTCGAAATTATATTATACTTTTAATAACCTAATTACACAGCTTGCTGAATAGCTACAGTTATTCTCAAAAAAAATGTCTTGACAAACAATTATTTGGACTCCAATTTCTAAATGTTTAACAAATACAGGAAGCGAAGTTCTTAAATGATGAATAGTCCTTTCAAGTCTTTCTGCCCATTTTAATACTTCGTTTTTAATTTTAGTTTGTGTTCTCAATTTAGCAGCGGTTCAGCTGACAACTGGTTAATTAGCAGCTCTACCTACTGCCAGTAGCAGACAGAAAGTCTCAGCCCTTTCTGGGCAGATAAAAGCTGCTTTCAGAGCAGCAGTAGGTGTGGGATGGGGGTGTCTAAGCCAGGAAGCTGTGCTGTCTCCAAGTGGGGTCAGCCTGGCTATTCCTGAACTGAGGCTTTTAGGGGGAGGCCTGACGATCCTGGGTCATGTGCTGGTGGGAAGGGAAAGGAAGTCACTGCTCTGCTGTGCAAATCTTGAGAGAAGGGGAAGCAACTTGGAGGAGTGCAAGGCCCATTTGGGGAGCATTGTGAGGGCAGGGAGAAAGATTTAATCAGGAGCAGAGAAGAATTTTCTCAAGCAAACCTTGGCTTGACAAGGGTGGAAATTCCTGCATTTATCACTGAGATGATTGAAAAGTTAGACCTGTTGTGAGAGTGATTTGAACTCCTTGGCAGCAGCATCAAGCAGTCTATAGTTACTGTCTTGGGGCTGTGTAGCCGTGTCTGGAAATACCCAAATGTTCCATCACACCTTTTAGCTTGCACCTATGTGTGATTACTTTGCACAGATGTTTGTCTTTTCAGGCATGGTGAGTCTACTAGTCAGATTGCTGGTTACCTGGTCTGGTCTCTAGGGGACTTTTGTTTTGTTTAAAAGTTGAGTCTTGTTAGTCTGGAGGAAACTCTGTCCTGGACCATGCAATGCTCAGCACTGGGTACAGGGCATCCCTGTGGTAGGATGTGATGGGATCAGCCTGGAGGGTGTACACTTGAAGAGCCTTTCTGCCTGCAGCAGTCATCCTGCAGTATCTGCTCTTAATTCTGTTAGTAGTCTGCCTCTCTTTTTTTCTGGGATTTGCAGGTTTGGCGTGCAGATTCCTTCACTGGAGCAGTAGAAATACTCAGGATGGCTGTTGTGCTTTAACACAATCCTGAGGTGGATTTAACACCATGGTGCTTTCCTTTCGTGAGCATATAGGCTCCCAAAACTTCATTTCCTTTGTAATGGTGGCCTGTGCTGCTTAACAAGTAACAAGCAGGTAAATAGATCTTCTCCTTCTTTGGTTCTTTCTTCCCCTGGAGGAACATGGTTCTCTGGGTGTGGGGGGAGGAATTTTTGAGTTTCTCTCCTTGGATCCCATTGGAGTGCATGTTCTGTATGCTCCTGCTCCTGTTTGTCTCCTGTTCCATCAGCCCTGCTCACCACTGCAGCATCCAGAAATCACGTAAGAGTGAAGGGGGAGGTATAGGCAAAGTTGATGCTTTCAGTGCTTTGGATCTGCCACTTGGGAGGTGGGTGGAATGGGCTGATGGTGGTGGCAGAAAGGAGGGGATTGTCTCAGCTTCTTGGCACCAGTGGTGAGAAAGGAGAAATGTGCTTTTTCCTAGTCATGAGTGACTGACTTGGGTCACTTGATTGATTGTGGAAGCCTTAAAGCTTTTGGCACACTGAACGGAGGCAGCATCCAAAGTAACTGTGCATCACAGAACAGAGATTTCTCTCAGCTCTGGCTAATTATTATGGGAAGTGTCTACTGAAGTTGTCTATAGCAGTAAATCTAGTGGCACCGTTGCAAGAAACAAAAGGCCTTGAGGTTAGACAGGAAACTGTAATGAGACATAGGAGAAAATACAGGTACCAGCGTTCTTAAGTGGTGTCATGGCTTTGTCCCCTCGTTGGGTGAGAGATGTGGTTGTGGTTGAAGGTCAGGCTGTATTTGATGTTCCTCCTGGGTAGTGTTAAAGGAAGGAGATGTTCCCTGTTGAAAGGAGAATGAGCTTGTAGAACTGCCTCTGGAGCCAGAAAGTCTGAGATTGGAAGAAACTTCGTGCTGCTGGTAGAAGCCTGTTGGGCCAGGTTGGTGCCTGCTGACTTTTGGGAGGCCTGATGTTGGCACCAGGTTGTGATATGGGGCAGAAGCTGCTGGCAGTGTGGGTGTTCTTATCTTGTCCCTGCATGTTAGTGAAACCCTTCCAAGTTGAGTCTTACAAAAATCAGAAAAAAAAAGGTTGAAACATTTCCTAGCAAACTAGAAACACTGTGTGTGTCTCTGTTGGCTGAACAGATTAATCCAGACGCTCTTGAAAATGTGGAGTCATCTACTCTGAGGTCTGCAGTATTGGGTCTGAGGTGGGGTTAGTTTAGTTTTTAGTTTTCCCCACAGTGAGTTTTTGTCATGGTGCTGTGTGTACTTAGCTACAAAGGTGTTGGTAACAGTTTCCCAGTAAACTGTTTTGGTGTGGAGGGGGAAAACCCTCATGTAGCACTGGCAGGGAGAGAAAAGTCATTTGTAGGGTTTGGTTCTTAGCAGCTGTTGATTGTGCCTCTCCCTCCTGCAGAGGTGTTATATAGCTGTGCAAGTGGATGAACTCCGTGTTTCACCTGTGGTGGTGGAATTTGGGAATAGTTAAGCCCCATAAATCAGCACTAAACCCCTTGTAGGCTGAAGAGATGCTTTAGGGTCCTGTGGCACCCCAAGACTTTGGGTGGATAATGCAGGCTATGGCAGGAGCTGGTGGAGCAGACACCATTTCCAAGGACAGAGTCCCCCAGTGCTGCTGCTTTTGGGGTGAAGCCTGGGGGGCTGCCTGGGGGCAGAGGGGACCAGCACAGCTGAGCTGGAGGCTGTGAGCGAGCACATGGGGTGACCTGCTCTTACTTGGGCTCTGGCCAGAGCACCAAGAGGGTACCCTTGAAATACACATCACTGAAACTCCCTGGGAAAAACTGGGCAACAATTTTAAAGCAAAAAAAAAAAAACAAAAAAACACGCAAACCAACAAACCACCGAAAACACCAAACCAGAAAAAAAAACCCATCCAAAAACCAGAGCTTTTGCGGAGTTGCTGCCAGGCCTAATCAGCAAGATTTCCTAATGACCCTGCTTGTTTCAGCCTGGTGCTTGCAGGGTAGGATTTGCAGTGAATACTATCTTGCCACCCACAAACGTGCACCTCCAGCAGCTGAATTTTCCTGCATGGCACCTGTTGAGACCAAAGCAGTAGGAGCAGTGAACCAGCCTACAGAGTGAAAAAGGGGTTTTGAGGGGAAGGGCAAGGGATAATTTTCATGAGTATAAGTGTTTCCTTCACCTAATCCCATTATAAGGCCTGATCTTGAAAGGCTTGGTTATAAACTTAAGTTCATGGGTTTTTTAGGTTTGAGCTATAGGACTTGTAAAGCTCTCTAAATTGGTATTGCTGGTTTTGCAGATAAAGTGTTGGACTTCTTAAAGGGATTAAAAAATAATTTTTCATATTAGGTCTCTTCAGTTCTCCTCTAATAAAGTGCAAATTGACTTTTAGTTATTTGAAAGTATGTTTCCTACTGCCTTTAAGTTTGGAGAATTTCTTGTGGGTAAAGAGAAGGCATTAATTGTTGCAGGAATAAACCCAGTGATTGCAGTAGAGCAAGATATGAGGCACAAGTGTTACACCTTGAATTGTTTATTCCATATGTTGTCTGAGTTGGTCCTCCCTAAAGAATACAAGTGGGAATTTGAACACTGTGGCATGGTGCTGCTGTACTAAGACATTATTACTTTTTATTAAAAGGGTACCTTTCTCCTAATTTTTCTTTTGGAATTTATAAATATTCAAATTAAACTATAAATAAATGCTTTGACTGTATTAAAATAGACACAGATTGTGCCTTGTGATCCCTCTTGATAACTTTATAACCTTTAATAAAGGTTATCAAAGGCGCTTGGAAGTCAGGCATTACCAATAAGTTATTTTTATTAAAAGACAGATTTTTAAGTTCAACAAGTTGAGCGTTTGTTCTGAGACATATTAACTGAGATTAATTTGTGCTTCATTTATTTAATCTGAATTGTCAGGAATCATGTTCTCTACTGATGTAAATGTCGGCAAAAAGGACTTATTAGTAGATTTGATTGCTTTTTAAATTTAACTAGCAGAGATGCACTGGCATGCCTAAGAGAATTGGTCTGTTTCTGTGAACAGTTCAGTGCCTAATGAATCACTTCAATGTACTTTTCTGAAGGAAAGCAGAGCAATTTAAATGTGCAATGCATTGATTTACCTCAAATGGATTAGGCCTCTGTGTGCAATCCTTTGTATTAATTTACTTTCTCCACAACTGTAATAATAAAGGCAGCATTTCTGTATGGCATTGGCCCAAATTAGCTCATATAACTTGCTAGAAAGCAAAAATAGTTAATATGTGGCTGAAAATGGGACGTTGGAATGGGTCTTTCTGAGAAGACACAGGTTTGGGAAATGCAGAAGGGTGCAGGATGCCTCTGGGAGCCATGCCAAGGGCAGGACAGCTGGGCTGGATGGAACCCATGTCAAATGAACCTTGTGTCAAAGGTTTTCTTGATATTTTTATGGAAAATTATATATATATGTGTATTTGTGATTTGGTGCAACTCTAAGAGATTTTGGTGATGTGGACAGGTTTATCTTTTTTAAATTACTGAAGAAATAATACAAATCTTATAACTCCAGCATATTCAGTTTATTTTATTCCTGCAGTAACTTTTCAGTCATCTCTTCCCCTCCCATAAGCTCAGCGTGCTGAGCAGGCAAGTGGCCAGGGCACAAAACTCTGGGTAATTCCTTATTTACCCACTTTGCTGCAGCAACGGTGCCTGGGCTTTGTTTCACTCTGCAGGGATTACTGTGGGCGAGCAGCCCTCAGCCATTTTTGGAATTACCCTTGTAGGCTCCTTACATACTTGTGAGGATTAATCTCCCTTTCCCTTCTCGATCAGTTAATTCCCATTGCAGGGAGGCAAAGCATGGGAGCATCCCCAGCTGCTGCTTTTGTTCCTCGGGAGCCTGGGTCCTTGCTCCCAGTTTGGGATGGAATTCTTGCCCGAGCAGTGCCTGACTCTGCTGCATCCTGGATGGATGAAAGCCAACCACGACAGGAGATGTGGGACTCTCCTTTTCTATGGAGGCAGCACGGTGATTGGAGTGGGGGGAAAATTGCATTCCTGCCTTCCTTTTCCTCCTCCTCTTCTTCTTTGGCAGCTGGCAAGCGTGGATTTTTGTTTGTGATTGACTTGCTGATGCTGGCAATTGTACATTGTGTTCTGCGACTAATAGGGTAGCACCAAATTATTCAGGCGTTATTGAAACGAATCACATTTGTGATGAGTAATAAGTAGGAGACTTTGGTATTTATGAATAATTAACACGGTAAAGTTTTTCTTAGACATGAAGAAATTAAATAATTTCTACTGTGAACACTCTGTAAAATTAATGAAAGATAATTGCATTTGCTAATGTGAGACTAGGAAGTCAAAGCAATCTATTCTTTTGCATTTAAGTTCATATTGCTGATGTAAACAGCCAATGTAGAACTCCTTTAATATGTTTGCATTGGGTGGGATCTGTGTTTAACATTGAGTGGGGTGGGTTTTGTAAAAATAGAAAGTCTAAACACTTAATTTGCTGTTGCCTTTTCCATCCACTCCCATATCTCTGGGTGGATAGTGAATATATGCATATAACAAGATAATGTTTGTGAATAAGTGTCATTTAGGACCAGCTTTTTTTCTTCTTCCCTGACTTTAGCCTTCTTTCTCAGCTGTTCGTGCTTTTAAAGACTGAATCCATTTAAGCTATTATATACAGCTTTGAGTGAAATCTCCTCTTTTTTAGTGTTGAAAAAAATCATTAGTCTTTAGAGGCCTATAAACCGTAAGATCCATTAGGGGTGAGACTCAAATCATGTTACTTCTTGCTTCTCAGCTGCTTATCCAACTCTGAAGGAGCCAAACTTTTGATGTAATGTAACTAAATATATGCAGCTCCGAGGGAGATAATCTTGCGGCATAAATGATTTTGCACATCTCCATAAAGGCATGAAGAAGAGTCTGCCTTTCATGAGATCCTTGTAGCAAATGCTCCTAATTTCCCATAATCAAAAGGATTGTGCAGTTTTGATGCTCTTAGAGGTCCAAGTAGCTGGCAGATCAGTTCTGCCATAACTCCATTTTTTTTGGCCAAGTTAAAGCCTTGCAAGGCTCCCAGCGATGGCAATCTGCTCATTCAGTGCCGTTTGAACTGTAAGATCCTTCGGCAGACGCCCAAATTGAGTGACTAAAACATTCTCTGCCACTGATTATTTTCTCCAGCCTTCCTTGGGTTCAGAGAAAAGCAACTATTTTAACCCCCCTGTTAAGCAAAACAATGTTTCCTTGGTCAGAGCCAGAGAAGCTGCTTTTGAGAGTTTCTCTCTCAGGGTAACTGAGGGGAGAGCATTTCCTTTTGCCTGTGGGAAAGTTAGTCCCTGGAGCAGTCCCAAGCCATTCTGAGGTTGCAAGGGGTTTTTTTTGTTGTGGGTTCAGAGAAAGTTATTTGGAATAAGGTTATGTCCTGCTTAAGCAAAACCTCCCAGGTACTAACTTTATCATATTTTTCGCCAGCAGTTAACTCACCTTGATAGTGAAGGTGCTGTGAGGGTTCTCCTTCGCATGGAGGACTTAAATGGGGCTGGAGGTGGAAGGACGCATCTGTCCCTGCAACATTTCCACAAGAGCAGCAGTTTTTGTTCCTCCTGGAACTAATTCCACCAACTCTAGAAGGGGAGGAAGATGCCTGTGTGGCTTCTGCCTTTCACAGAGCTGTTTCTTTTTCTGTGGGGGTGTTTGGTCTAATCAGAACAGTGGTAGCACAGAGAAGGGAGAAGACAAAAGCACTCAAGGAAATGTCAGACACAACAGGATGTGCCTGCTGGATGGTAGCTGAGTGATTTGCGAAAACATAAATGGCATAAATTAGTCTTTAACTCCTTTAATTCTTGTGTGCTGCAAGTCAGTCTCTGGTAAGAGAAGAAGCTTGTTGTTGGCATGGTCACTCCATTTTCTCTTTTCCTAAGTGCACATCTTTAGCCAAAACTTCAGTAGGTTTGCGTTTTGTTACTTGGGTGATTTCCAGTAACTTTAGGTCTTTAGGTCAATAAAATGTGGAGTAGAATTTTTGCTTTCTAGTGCAGCTGGCTATAAGTTGTTTGGCTTTCAGGTGATGCTGCTGGGTCTGTATGCTGGTTCTGGTCTACATAAAAGAAAAGTGGTACATCAACATGAGAGTGGGATTTGAGAAGCCAGAACATTATACCTGGGATGAGTCCTGTCTTCATCACCAAGTCTGTCATCTCCTCTCAGCCACTGCCTTTTCTGTGTAATTCAGCTCTTTGCATGAGGATATCTTTCCATCTGTACATAGCATAAAGGATGTTGGATCTCCTAGCCTGAATGCATGTAGTAGCTTTGCTGCTCATATGTGACTAGTCCTAGCTAGAGGCACTGGAAATATTTGTGTTCAGTTTGAATTTAGGGAAGTTGTAGTGTTGAAATACAAAACCAATGTGCTGTAGTGACAGGTAACTCCAGCCTGCTATGTATGTGCTGGTGTCCTGGGAGGGTTGTGGCGTTCCTTCCTTTCCCAGGAAGGTAAGAGGGAAGCTCCCTGTCCACATGGTTGCTGGTGTGGGGTCACACCACTCAGTGCTTCTAGGCCAGACCTCTTGCATGATCTTGTTTTCACTCCTTTTCATGGATGAATCAGTGTACAATTTTGCTTTTTGAAAGGAACGACTTAGGAAGATCCTAAGCCTGGTATAGTTGTCCTAAAGTAAGATCTACTCATGCTCTAAAGGTGTGTTTGTGAACCCGGTGATCTGACTGAAGGATGCAGTGGAAAAAAGCCAGGATCTGCCCTCTAAACAGGAGACTTTGGGTACCTGACACCAGATGTCCTGACCTGAGTCAACAGGAATGAAACTGCTGTGCTTTAAGCTGCTGCTTTGTCTGGTGGCTGTCAAGGCTGCAGCTGCTCAGAGTGGAGGGGACTAGACCATCAGAAGGCACAGTGGTAGCAGAGACCTAGAAGAAACTTCAGTTCGTCAGTTCCTTGTATCTCTTAAACTCTGTTAATTTCCAAAACTATCCTGTATTGCCATTTAAGTCAGTCCTGCTTCATCTAGACCCCAGGTGAGCCCATAAACATAACTGATGGATTTTGTGAAGTAGAGTTATGAAAGCCTTCTTTCATCCCATTTCCAGAGAAGAGGCAGAAAACAAATGAAAAGAGTAGTTGCACCTGCAGCTGCTTTTCCTGGTATGAGCCAGCCTTCTACTGCCTCACTTTCCATCCTGATAGTTGCATTTTGGATGTCAGCAGTGTTCTGGGTTGCAATACAAGCACTCTCAGAATTTTATGGCTAGAGGCAACTTCCTTAGTGAGTTAGATTTATAGGGTAGTGCTGATAATACCTGCTGGAGTCTGGAGCTAGCAGTGATACAGAAGAGCTGAACAAGAGGGCAGTGGCTAGGGATGAATTTTGGCTGGGGAACAGTTCTGCAAGCTGCTTCATCACCTAGGATTTTGTGGCATAGTTAACATGCTACCACATGCAAGAAGAAATCACAGTTTTTCTAGAAATACAAAAAATACGGCACAGGAAATGTATCAGCACTGCCCTGTGTTTTGAATTACTGAGTTATTTTGTTGCTTGAAAGGATGAAAGTATGTTAACTATCCTTGTCTTTGAGCATGGCTAATTGCATTTGGCCAGGGGTTTGGTACAATACAGCTTTTGGAAAAATCTGCCATAAATGTTTTTAAATTTATTTATTGGGACATTTAAGTGAAGGCATGTAATGGTGCAGGTGTTTCTGGAAATGGGATCAGAAGGAGGTTATGCATCACTAGGTTTAAGAGGCATACAAACTATATCTTGTCAAGCCTGAACTCTGTTGTGTTAACAAAAGTACTTAAATATATTGTTTAAGCATAGACTCAGTGTTTAAATTTATTGCTCAGGGCTTTGCAGAATAGGGATCAGTAATGGTGTCAGCACGTTTTGTTGCCCTGGAGTGGTGAAGTTTTGTGCTCTGCAGACTTGGGGTACTGCATATCTTGGCTCTTGTTTGGGATGCCAGCTCTCCCCTGCTGTAATTCTTGCTGTCATGTGCCTTGGGGCTGGTCAGTGCTGCAGCTGTGTGTGCACCAAGATAAACAGAGGGTGCAGGGTCTAGAGACTTGCTGAGATCAGTGAAAGTTGAGATTCCCTGTTACAGGACCCAAAGACCTGGGGAGCAGCTTGGGTAAGTTGATGCATCCATGTGATGTTGTCCGTCCTGGCTGGTATATCAGCCTTGGGGACCTGGAGAGCCAAAAGCAGCAGCTGTTTCAGACTCTGTAACAGCCAGGCCTCTGCAGGAGAAGGCTGTAGGAAGAGATTCCTTTCCTAGGCAGGTTTGTTTGAGGGTATAGGCAAAAATAGGAGTTTTAGATCTCTTTTCCATCAACATCTGAAAAAGCACACTGAAATGGCCAACTCTGTTTGACCTGAATCCAGACCTCCCGTCAGCCAATCCTTTTTATAAAATTGGTCAGTGTATCAGGCAGCCTAGAGAAAAAAACACAGAAAGGACTTAAGAATAACTGAGCTCATGGTGAGATAAAAATTTCTCAGAGCCTGGATTATGGAAGGATCCGGTTATTTGTAAAATATATAAGCAGATTCTCAGGCTTGGCTGCGGAGGCTCAGCAGTTGTGCTGGAGGATTTGATTATGTGCTCATCCCATCCGGCTGCTCTCCCAGGTACAGCTGAATCTAGAAACTGAGGTTCAAGGCTGATAACAACTTGTGTATTAAATGTTACAAATTAACTGTACTTTGGAAATTGCAATTAAGGTTTTTTTAAAGTAATCTAAGGCTCTCTTGTTTCTTCTCCGAAGGATTATTTTTGCTTTTCCCATCATGTTACGTTATTTTTCTGGAATTAGCAGAACATTTTTGCTTCTGCTCTTCCTCATGTATCATCTGATGTCAGGAAGGTGAATTGCTTCCTGCTATAAACCTCTGTAATCATAGAAGAGTTATGGGTATAAAGTGCAATATCATACTTTATTTTTTCCCTTACAGTAAAAATACTTAATGTCTTATAAAATGGTCTGTCAAGGTAAGTGATATTCTGGTCTCTTTACTCTTGTGATTAAAACTCTTTTAAAGGATATTTGTATGTCTCAGTACATGTTGGAGTCCCAGTACTTTGAGTTGTTTGTAATGGGGGTTAGGTTGGTTAAACCTGAGGTCTGTCGTCTCATGATGATGGGCACTCAAGCTGCAATCTGATCATCGAGGGGAGGTAACACAGTCTGTGAAGTGAGTTGCTATTTTTTGGCAGCAGGTATTACCAAAATGCTTTCCTGTGACTTTCATGTATTTGCTTTCCCAAGAACCTTATTGAGAACAGCTTTGGGGTGGGAACCTCATCTCCTCTCACCAAACATTTTGCAGGAAGAAGTCATGAGCATTTACAACTGGCTTGCCTATCTAGGACTATATCTTTTAAGGCATGGCTAATAATTTTGATTACAACAGAGGACTGACTTAATTTCCTATGGAAAGTGGAAGCAGGCATCTGGGATGCAATATAAAGGCAGGAATTGCAGTTCTGGGCTGCAGGAAATCATTCCCTTTTTATATTTGTGGAAGTTTGTGTTGGGCTCTATTACAGGACTTGGGAGATGTGCTTTCTTTTGGATTTAGGTTACTGCAGGATTTATGGAAGCTGAAGAGTACATTGTGTCCCCAGGGCATGACCTGTGCTGGAGTAAGTGATCCTAAAATCTGCAGTATGATAGCTGCTGGAAGCCAATTTTGGATGTTTGGAGACGTGAGGAGCAGAAGACAGACTTTTTAGCTCATGTGGACAACATGCTTTTCTTTTGCAAGTGGTTTTTCATCTTTCCTTGAACAGCTGGGATGAAACATCCCTTTCTGTGAAGGACAAAAGCAAAACCCTTCACTTTAATGCCGGTAGCAGGGCTGGAATGTGCTGCAATCACTTGGCTTTGATCCTTGGTTGTGGTGTAGGAATGCACAGTGCAGCTCAGGAAAGTGTAGTGGTGAAGTGTTTTTAAGTCCCTGGTTTAGACTGACGCCTGTGCTGCTGGCCCAGAGTAAGATGAGATCACTCCAGGCTGCAAGTGCTGTCGAGCTCTTTGGGGTCACCTGCAGCAGTCACATCCCAGCCACCTTTTCCTCACCTGCTGTTCCCAGGTGTCCCCTAGGCAGGGAGACTGGAGCAAAACTTTCTGGGAGTATTGTCAAAAAGTTGTCTGTTCCCTCCCTGCTTGAAGATTGGGATTCTCTTATGGCCTTTTATTCTCTACACAGTTTTTGTGTTATTTGAGCAGCCTTTTTGCAAGCTCCACTGCTCCTTCAGCTGGGAACAGGGTATCTGCCTGGCAGAGACTTGGTGGCAAAATTTATTGTGCTGTACTTGAACACTAACCTGAGTGGGTTTTCCCCTTCTCTCTTTAAACGAGCTTTTTTCTTTTTCGTTTTTTTTTTCACTAATGGAAAATTTCAACTTGTCCTCGGCTTAAACACAGTTTAAGCTTTTCCAGGAAAATGGAACGAATCAGTAACGCTTCCCTCTTTTGCTTCTTGTATGCTTAGCTAATTGTATTATTTTTATTGTGGTTTTGATTGCATAAAGGCCTTTTTCTGGCATAATTTTCTGCATGAGAGAGGGCAGACAAAATCTCTAAGGTGGTGCCTCTCACTCAGGAGCTGTGTTATCCCCAGACCTTCAGAGTCTGGAAATCACAGCTCTAGGAAGAGGCTGAATCTGAACAAGGGCAGACAATTCTTACAGTGTGTTGTTCTCCTGTGGACTGAGGGGTTTTCATTCAAATGATGTGTAGGGATGAGCATCCAGGAGCACAGGATGACTCTAGCTTACCCTTTGGCAGCAGGGAGAGGCAGCTTCCCTCCACAGCTCCCAGGCAGCCTCTTGGTGCTGCTCATTTCCTTTGCTGCCCCTCACTCTCCTTGCAGATCCCAGCACTGTCCTAGAGGTTTGTTCTTAATTGTTTCACCTTTCTCATAGACCCGATGCTCTCTAGATTGATGTCTTGAAGCATGGGTTTCAAAAATCAAATAGCAAATTACTGCACTCCAGTGGATGTTATTGCACTAGACATTATGTTTTAGAAGTCACTGTGGTTAAGTGGAGTATCTCTGGAATCTTGTTTTTATCAAGACATTTATGTTCCCATCTAATTTTTGCGGAGAGTCGTTTAGACATTTTCCAGATTAGAGCATAATGGAACTGCTAGCTATAAATGTTCAGAGGAATCCATTACACATGCTGATTTAGTGGTTAGTCACAATTACTTTGGAGCTACAGTGTCAAATTTAACACCAACCTTTAAAACCACGTATTGTGAAATCCGGTCATCATTCCTATGAGATTTTCCAGCCTCTCTGAGAAGAAAAAGACATTTTGTACAACAAGATATAAAAGCAATTTGGAGGGGACAGCCTGATGCTGGAGGAACAACTTGGTGTGAGAAGCAAACCAGCAGGCAGCTTTTCCCTCTGGAGTTTTAGCCTTTTTCTTTCTGCTTCATGGAAGCCCAGAAGGTTGGTGGTGACAGTGGGTCAGTGTGCTTGTTTCCATGTGCTGGAGGTGCAGATGGAGGCAGTGACTGATGGAGCTGGAGTGGGACAGTCCCATGTGCTGCAAACCTGTGTCTCCTCCCTGCAGCATTGCAGGGTGCAGGGTTCTGGCTGCTCCCAGACAGCAAAGAGCTGGTCCTCTTGAGGTCAAAACTGGTATTTCTGTTAATGGTAGTGGAGATGTTCCTGCGGGTTCTTTGGAGAAGGTACCATAGGCCATAGAGCTGTAGTTAGTAATTAGAGTGACTCTTGCATAACACAAGTATCAACAGACATTTTCACTTACTGTAACTATAAATAGGTGTGGGTTTAAAAATTAAATAGCATCTGCTTTAAGCAAAGTCCGAGAGTGGAAGTTGTTGCCTGTTTTGCTTTCAAACCAGCACGTTTTCCCTGAGAGAACTCCTTGCTTGTTGCAGTTGGCTGTATGTTCCTGAATCCCACAGATGGGAGTTGTGTGCAGTGTCTTGAGCTGCACCTTCTCTGGCCCCCTGGGTGGGAATTATTGCTCTGAATTGAATGACCTGCATCTTGCTGGGTGTTCTTTGCTGAGGGGAGGCTTGTGACCTGCAGTGCTTCTGTGCTCTCAGCTTGTGAGTTGAAAGTGTCTATGTCTGAAGGTTGTTCTAGCACTCTGTCTGGGTTTTAAGGCAAGGGTGGAGGTAGTCAAAAGGAAATTAACCTGAGATTTAGAGCATGAGCAAGTAAATTCCATTGAATTTGTGTGTCTTAGAGTCTCAGAACAATATTTGTGTTAAGGGATAAGCTTGTTCAGTTTGGCATCCTGAAGCTCTTCAGTTGCTTTGTTGTTCAAGAATATTTGTTTCCACAGTGGCCAGTGCTGGAGATGGTCATAGGATACCTGAAAGTCCTGCACTGTTTAACAGCAATGATATGATAAACATTTTAAAAGAACATTATTTGGTATTGTTAAGACATGACCTTGGAGTTTCTTCTTGGTGAGGAGATAATAAAATTCTAGGTTTGTGCAAGCTGAAAGGATCAGTACTGTGATCAGTAGCTGAGTTTACTAGTAAAGCTTCCTAAACACATAGGAATTTTTAGGTATTTCAGGTCAGATCCCCCTTCTTACCACTTGCCCAGACAATAGAACACTTTAAGACCTGTCTAACGCACAGATCATGTAACCCTTTCATTCCCTTGGGTTTGGAACGTTACTTTTGTTCTTGAACACAAGGTAAGCTTTTAGAAGAGGTAACACTAGAGGCCTTCAGTTCTTTGTTGAAATTAAGTTTTCTGGGAGTTAACAGCAAGATTGCAGTGAATTTGAACTACCTGAGGTAGGAGTTTGTACTGCCTGTTATGCCTCTGGCAGCTCATCCTCAGCTTGCCCCTGGAGGCATCCACAGGGCATTGAAAATGTCAAAGCAGACTCTGTGCCCTGGGGTGCTGCCAGGTCTGATCTTGATTTGATCTCCAGAGCTGCTTGGTCTGGCTGCTGTGGAGCTGAAATCTGCAGACTCCCCATCGTGTGTGCCCTGGACTTGGCAGGGGTGGTGCTTTCGTGGCCCAACTCACGCTGTTAAAGACAATGGTGCTCATCCTGTTGATTGCATGAAGAGTCCCCTTCCCTGGAGAGGCTGCCTGCCAGGAAGGGAGATAATTCATGCCCTGCATCAGCTCTGTCTTAAATTGGTTGAAGAACAGGATCCGGTCAGCTTTAATGATAAGAGCTGGGATTTTGCAGTATCAGCTCTTTTCCACAGGGTTTATGCTGGGATCACAAAACTCAAAGGAGTTGTATGATGGGATGGGAGGTTAAAAGCCAGTGTAATAGCCACAAAATGCTCCAGCCTTATGAAGAAATGTCACTGCATCTTCCTTGGATACTCATAATTAGTAATTCCTGATTTGCCCTGGCTCTTTAGAGGAGTCTGCTGGGAGGACCAGTCTGTAAGCTGCACTTGGCTGCCTGCTTGGGGTGTTAAACCAGAGTGCTGTTTCTGACATTGTTCATTTTTACAACTGGGTTTCCACGTGTTGCTTTAACTGTTATCGTTAGCAATTTGCTGGGCTTCATTTTGGGGATGGGAGAGCACTTTGTGATCTCTGAAGCATTTGGAAGTGCAGCAGTGTATGGCAGTGACAGTACATAAACCAGAACAATAGTATTGCCTTCTAAGTGTATTTTTTAAACTCTGTTTTCTCTTTAAAACTAATTCTTCTGGGCAACTCAACTGAGCATATGTATTATTGCTAACATTTTCTTAAAATCAAATCCAGTACATACAGTTTTTTTTACTGTTGCTTTTAAAGGACTAATTTCTTTTTTTCTTTCCCAGTAGACTGTGTTCATCCTGCTCTCGTGACTTTTTTCTGATTTAATTGCTTTAGTATAGCATTGAGTTCTGCTTTCACTTCTTAATTGGCAATTGTATTGTGTCCATGGTGAAAGAGAGGGAATTTCACTGTGGAATTGAAGGCAGAGATTTGGACCACTGTGTTTGCATTTAATGAGGAAGGTACTTAGTACTTCTCTTCAAACTGTACCTATTACACCAAGTGGTGTCTGCTTAAGTGAAGCCTATCAGATATATAATACACATTTAAGACTCTGTAAAGAATGATAAATTAGGGCATTGATAGCAACTAACCAAGACTTTGTGCCATGGTACAGCCAAGAAGGAGACAGTGGTGCCAATGTCATGGAAGGTATGGGCTGACACGGGTGGTGGGGATGTGGCCAGAGGAGCCTTTGCTTCTCTGGCTCTCAGGTGAGTGAGTCCAAGGTGAGTCCACCTTGACTGGTGGAGAACTCTTGTGCCTTCTTCAGTGCTCGTGGGCTTTGCATGGCAAACTGGGCAGCCTCGCCTTAGCACTGCAGTAAAATGGTATCGTTGAGATGATTTCAGGGTTAGAAATTTCTTCTTTCCAGTGGGTTGGGATACCCCTGATGCCCTTATATTCCTCATATATGAATGCTTAGTTGCAGCTTTCATGCATTTTCTTTCTACTGGTTGCTCTGGGAGCTGGCTCAGTGTAGGGCTACACCTGATATGGGAGAGCAGAGCTGCTCAGACTTCTGGCCCTGGGTCCTGTTCAAACCACCCAGACAATTTTGTTTGCAGATGAACACTTCAGCTCTGCTGAGTTAGTGTATAAATAGCTTTTGTTACAGCAGCACAGCCTCTATAAATGCCATAATGTCTTGTCTGCGAGGGTTCCTGCACTTAACATTTTAGGGTTCTTAGGGAATGGCACAGACTATTATTGATCACTTCTTATAGGTGCCTGTAGTTGATATAAAACAGGAAAGTACAACTTGAGTTGTGGCCACTTAAGTATCTTAGAGCAGCCAGGAAGCCTTGGAAGGTGCAGTTTTTGCCCCTTGGTGTGGGACTCCTGTACCAGGGAATTCAGAGCCAAACCCTGCAGCCCTGCCACCAGTAAGCACCGTGCACCTGGAGCTCACTGCCTGGCTAAGGAGGCATGAAGGAACAGCAAAGCAAGTTGTACTTCTGCATAATAACTGTGAGTCTCATCCTGCCACCTGCCCAGGCATTGTGGCTTTGAGGTCACATTGATGCAAATACACTGTGCTGAGTGCATCTTTCCTGCTTCTTCATCCTTTTGAAATGCATGCCACATGGTCCTGGAATTCAGCTTAATCAGAGGCAGGAATGTTTGTACCAAGATTGGCTGATGTATGTATTTTACCCAGGATTAATTTATAAACTCTATCTCTACCTGGAGAAGTTTGATTAGCAATATAAATCTAACGTGCAGTGGATACTGAAGGAACTTGAGCTTTAAAGAAAAGGAGATGGGAAATTAGAGGGAGAAATCGGGTTTAAATTGCAAGGCTGCGTGTGGTCCTGAAGGAGCTGGATAATGTCATGTTCCCTGAAAAAATGTAGCCTGTGTGGAATCTACTTGTTTTATTTATTACAGGTATTCAAAACATGCTTAACCCAGATCTGGACATGCCTTAATGATTTAGAGGTGATAACAATAACAGAACTTTGTTTTTAGTTGCAAAACTACCCAATATTTATTCCCTAATGTGTCCCATGGAAATAAATTTATAAGTCCCAACAGGCAGCTATGATTGTGGTTTTCATTTTTGTGATGCACAAGGTTTTGAGCCAGCGCTAGGACCTGACTGATGAAACCATGCCCATGTGAACATACTTCTCTCCTGCAGAGCCAGATGTCTTTCAAATCCTTGGTCAAGTTTCTTGTGGCCACCCTGTCCATTGGTGGGACCTTCCAAATGTAGCTGTGGAGTGGGGTGTTAACCCTTTAGGTGCCACAGAGATAAGATGCACAGCTACATGGTCATCTCTCATGGCAGGAAAGAGAGAGACAAGTTTATTCAGAAACACACTGGTTTTTATAACATGACTTGCAACTTCAACAGCAGAAAAAGATGATTGGTTCAGAGAGAAGACACCTTGTTCCCAGGGCCTGGTCACGCACACAACAGGTGCTTTATCTTGTTATTAATTCCTCTCTATTTTGACCAAGTTATCATTCTGGGAGAGATTTTCCCTGGCCTTCAGCTGGACCAGCTTATCAGGCTGGGAACAGAGCTGAGAAGCTCCAGCCTGGAAGATTTTTCAGGCTGTAATTTCTTACTTTCTCAATATGTGTATCCCACAGCCACCCTGTGAACATTAGTAGAGCTGCTGCTTGCAGAATTTATTTCTACAAAGTCCATAACACTGGGATTTTCCTCCAAGGGCAGACAAATGGCTTAGGGGAAAAAGATCTTTTCCTGAACACTGGTGAGCAGTATTGATAAAGTTTATTATTGAAATGGTTTTGAACTGCAGACCTGTTTGAGGGCAGGGGATATTTCTATAGAGCAAGAATTTTTTTGGTGTTATTCCCAGAGTGTTGCTTCTTGCAGTTGCGTCTAGGATTTGGGAGTAATCTAGGGAGGTCCTGGAATGAATTTTTTTTTTCGTTTCAGTTGCTTTCCCACCTGTTCCCCAGTACGTGCTAAATGGATCTTGTAACCTAAATGGATGCAGTTGCATGGATGAAAGAAAACAGCTAGAGAGAGAGAGAGAGGAAGAAGTGAGGAAATATGTCATGAGGCAGTTGAAGTGAATGATTTTGCTGATTGGTGAGGTGGCAGGCGGCCATCTGCTCGGCTCTGCATCCCTTCCAGCTGACCTTAGCTTTGTTCTTGGTGGGTTTCTCCTAGGGCCATCACTATGGAGAGGGGAGACATTCACCACAAACAGATTCACAGGAGGTCACTCCTTTGTCTCAGACCTTCTCTCTCTGTACCAGGTTGCTAAAGCCACCCTCGCATCATCTGTCCTTATCCTGGAGCAAATGTTAATGGCCCCAGTGTCTCTGTGCTGCTGACGCAGGCAGAGGGTCCTTGAAAGCAAGGCAGTGACAGTGCAGAGCTGGCATTTTCCACTAGGTCTGCTAATTAATTAAGGTCATATGTCCCAGCTATTAGTTTGGCCACTGCTTTTCTCCATTAAGCACACAGTGAAATGCCAGGGAAGGGAAGAGCAGTTCTCCCTTCCACAGCTGCAGTGATGGTCACAGGGTGTTGAGCTGTGGGCATGCCAGCCTATCAATGAATCAGTATTTGCTGCTTCAAACAGGAAAATTTGGGTTATTTGGGGGGAAATTCTGCATGCTGGAATGTTTTCCTGATTTTTCTAAGGGTCTGCTTCAGTGAAGGCTTGCTAGAGAGTGAGGTGTTACTAGCTAAGCTTGCTGAGTGCGTGCTGGCAGAGCTGAGAAGCAGACTTTAGTATTTTTAAATAAGCAATCATTGCCTCACTTTAAAAAAAACGTAATTCTTTTAATCAAGACTTACTGTTAATGTGGAGAACGTTCCAGTGCAGAGTACGTCACCGCTGCAATTGTCTAGACAGGTTACCAGTGTCCCTGTTAAGCAACCTCATTATTTATTTATAGTTATTTATTATAATAAATGTGATTGCCTGCAGTAAGATGCAAACTCCACCGAGTCATATTTCAGATCTCACAGCTGTGTTGGTTGAATTTTCAGAATAAATAAAATGTTTGCAGCTGCAAATAGCGCAGCCTCTTACACTCCCGGGTGTCTCCAGTTGGTGCTGTTCCTGGTAAAGGTACAAGGGGAGGAGATGCTCAGTTTCGGGGAGGAGGAGGAGGTGGCATCCTTCAAGTCCCTGCACACTGCCTGACCTTGGATGATGTCCTTGTGGAGTATAGGAGCTGGTGGAAGTTGCTGTCATTGCTGACTTAGCAGGGCTAGGATAGTACCTCAGGTGCTGCATTTAAACATTTTAAATGGAAAACATCCAGTCTGTACAAGAAAATGGCGACTTTATGGATTTGGTGTATTATCACAGGGATCATGTTCTCTGTTGCAGACCCATTTACTTTGGTAAAGTTACTTAAGATTTGCCTCTCTCTGTGGCTGTGATAAAAGTTTGGTGTGTGTTTTTCTGTGGAATTTCGTTGTCTGGCAGGAGCTTGCCAGGATCCCAACAGCTCCAGTTTTCTGGGAGAAACAAGAAGCTTGCAGGTGTCTGGCTTCTGTCCAAAGGGAATTACTTCATTTTTGACCATTTACCCAGAATCTGGAGTTCTTTGAGCTATCTATCTAGCCAAGGAGGGGAGGTTGTTAGTGGGATCAATTCAGGAGAGAGCTGACCAGAGGGAGCAGTTTCCTTGCTCATCCTTTCTGATTGGTGTTCAGCCTAGAAATGGTCCTTGCTCTTTTTCCCCTTGGAGTCTCAGGTCTGCATCCTTCTGGGAGTGCTCTGGCTGCTGTCCTGGTTGTTAAGCATCTTCCAGAGGTTTTCCAAAGCTCTTCTGTGTGAATTCCACTAAGTTTTGGGCATGTGCTACATGTGCCTGTCCTCTTGGGTGTATTGTAATTACTTCAGCTCCTTGACTCTAGAGACAAATATTTATCCGAAATGAGGTTTATCCATCACACCCATCTGTTTGGTGTGGTGGGGCCCAGGCCATATGCAGAAGATAACCTTGTATGCTGCCGAAGAATGGTGGAAAGCTTATCCAGTGGTGTATTTTATATATATATTGAGTGGCAGGATTATGTGTAGTCGATCTCTGTTGGTAAGGTTGGTCTGATGGCAGCATCTGGTCAAAATGGTTGAGCTTGGCTAGATGTATGTTTTCTTTCCTATAGAACTTAATTTTATCAAAGTATGAAAGAACATTTAGTTTGGCATTTTATGAAATGACTTGAGGGAATTGAAGTTAGTTGTTCCCTGTAGCATTTCATAAAACACACAAAGGCCAGAAGGAATGAATGATTCACGTCTCAACTGTCAGCTGTGGTGGAAAAATGAGGTGAAGCTGGATTCGTGATATAAAAATCTGTTCATCAGCACTGGAACTTGTCAAAACATAATTTCATCTTGTTAATTTTAGTGAATTATTGACTCAAAAGTAAATCATAAAGATTTGTAGAAGCAGAGCAAAATGGTGTTTTAGAATGAGTGTTTATTTTTAGCTTGATTTTTTTTTTTAAAGGAAGATTTCATAAAACTTCCCTCTGTTATAAAGTTAACATGTTCTTGCTCCAATAGCGCCTGCCTGATTGCAGAATTTGAGGTTTAATCATGCACCATCAAATTCTATTTTCAAATTTAGAGTTAAAACAGTCTTTCAGGCTTAAGTTAATGTGCTCACTTTCATTTCAGTGCACATAGTGGCAGATAATTATTGTGTGTGCTGTATTTCTCTCATTAGTAGGTTAGTATTACAGCTTCTGCCAGACCACAAATAATTAAGGGTTACTTCAAGTATGACTTTAAAAAGAAAAAAAAAGAGAAGTAGTTCTGAGGAATCCTACACAGTGAGGTAATGAGTGTCTGCAGCAGAGAGCAAGTAAATGACTTAATGTGCCCAGATCAGCTGATAGTCAAACATAAAACCTGCTCAGGCTTGTTAGCTAATCTCATCCATCAAAGTAACTGCCTATTCTTCATGGATGTTAACCCAGTTATACTAACTTTTTAAGGTAAAAAACCCATACAAGTGGAAAAACTACATTTGAAAAGGCAATAGTAAATGAGCCTTCCTACTGTAATTAAGCAGACCATTGATTAAACAGACCTGTGGACTGATTCAGACGCTGCTGTTCACCATGTTCTGGTGAACTGGTTCTGTTCAGCCCCTGCTAGTGAATGTGATTGACCAGCCACATCCAAACCAAAAGCTGCTAGGATGGGAACTTCAGAATTTCTACACCAGTGTGTGCATGCAGAGATGGACTTGTGAGAGAGGGGAAGAAGTAAGGCTGGCTGTGGGGAGGATGTACAAGGATGGAAGGAGTGCTTACACAACTCCCTTGTATTATTCACTTAGATGAGTTTGTGTCTAGCAATAGATGGAAGTAATGCAGCATTTCAGTTCCTCTAACTGAAGAAAGACTCTATTGCTATGAATTACAAGTAGTTTTGCTGGAGCCCTATTGAAATAGCAAAACTTGAGTGGTTTGGGCTGTTCTTGGGCAGTGCAGGGTGTGTCATGACCATCCATCCTCCTCCTGTCTCCAAAAACACTGTATAGTAGAAAATGCATAAGGGTCCAAAAAGTAGTGGGATTTGTAAGAAGTAGTGCTCATCTTCAAAACTGGCTTGGCTGTCAGGGTCCCTCTGCAGTGCAGATTTTTTTTTCAAGTGGTATTTGCTTGGATTTTTAACTGGTGAAAAGTAGTGAAGTCTTGGGATCCAGCTGGTCTTCCTATTCTTTTGGAAGGTGCTCCAAGGTGTGTGATGTTCTTGCCTTCAAAATGATGTCAGTTGATACAGGAGAGCCTAGGACCACCAGGTCTGTTGACAACATCAGCAGAGACTTAAAGGAGCTGGAGGATCCTGAAGATACTTTTCTACTGAAAGTGTTCTTGTAGAAAAAGCAGAGCTACTTGCCAGGTATTTTTCTTTAACTGTATGGAAGATCTTGCTATGGAAGAAAGCTCAGAGGCTGGTTGTTTTGCTTGGCTTGTGGATGGTATGGGTGGCTTGGAGGTGGGATTCAGTTCTTCCCAGCAGAACTGGGAGATGACAGTCAGGAAGGGTGGGAAGGTTTTCCTTTATCTGAAGCCAAACAGCTGATTGAGTAGAAAAGCAGGAATGGAGGACTGTATAGATGGAGAGGCATTGAAATTGCTGGCTAGGAGAAGGACCTTTCTCCTCAGCTCTCTAAGAGTTGATATGAGCAGGACAAGATTCTGTTGCAGAGGTCAAGAAATGTGCTGTAATTGAGTTGTGCAATGAGTTGTCCCTGGGTGGAAGCTGCTACACATGGCTGGGCAGGGAAAGTCTGTTCTTTAAATCTTATGCAGAAAGAATCAGCCATCCTTAGATTCAGGCTGGCTGTGAGGATCTCAGGTGGTTTGTTAAAAGCGTGTTTGATGAGTGTAGAAATGAGGGGAAGATGGGGGAAACAGCTGGAGAGACAAGTGCATCCAAGCCTGGGAGGGAAAAGTCTGTGGAGGGCGAGGGCAGCAAGCAGGTGGAGAGCAGGAAGGTGGGCAGAGGTGGGCTGGGAGTCACAGGTACACGGAGTCATCACTCTGGGTACAGTGCTGCTCCCCAGAACTTTGTATTTCTGGTGACAGATGTGGAGAACTAATGTGTTGTGTTGCCAAAAGGAACGAAAGTCCTAATACTTTGCACTAAGGGTGCAGGGTGCTTGTACAAAAAGCTAGAGAAAAGGCAAGTGTTTAACAGTGAGGGTAGTTTGAGCCACTGGTGGTTTTCTGCTTGTTTCCTCTCACTGGTTTGCTGGATTTTAGTAGGACTTTAATAAATGACTAAGATGCTGTGAGGCAAATTGATCACAGTTATTTGGGAGCTGATTTGTGGTGGTGGTGACTGCAGCTGGGTTGGGTAGGAGAGGGAATCTTTAGCAGAGAGATGCTCCTTGGAAAAACAGATCAACCTCCCTGGCTGTAACTAGTTCTTCCTTCCTATGTCCTGCTTTCAACCTCTGATTAAATTTTGCTTATTTTAAAAAGGAGATGGCTTCTAAAAGAACTTGACAGTGTGTTAGCGAAACCATTTGGTGTTGGCTGTTTCTGCTTTATCCTTTAGCAATGCTATTGAGACAGAGATCCTGTGATTTCCTGTCTCAGATTCTGCATAGGATAGGAGTTGTAGCAGTAGGGGGAATTGTTAACTGCTTTCCTGTTAGCTTTTAACATTCATGCAATTGGTATTTGGCAGGATCTTCACTGTATATAATCTGTCACAGAAATATTCTTGAATTGCAGGTGAAAAGCTGCAGTAGTAATTTAGGGGAATGCATTTCTCCCTTCTTCTGTCTTTTGGGTTGGTTTTTTTTGAGTGGGGGAGGGGGCTTTTTCTTGTTTTGTTTTTTGTTTGGTTTGGTTTTGGGTTTTTTTTCCCTTGGTGTTAAAATCAATATTGAATGAGTGCTGCTTTGAAAAAAAAGTGACATTCAGGTGTCCAGAACCAGTAACCAACAGACAGCGGTTGAAACAGTCCGAACATGGCCAGGCAGAGGAAGGGGATCATTCATCAGGCTTGCATTTTGTTAGATAATGTTTGAGGAAATTAAAGCATGCTGCAGAACTGCTCAGGAGTGCTTTTCCTGCACCGTGCATATGCTCATGCTTTATTTACCATTATTCTGCTGTAATGTGTGTTTGGCTGCTAGCAAGCACATGAAAACCTAATATCAGGCTCAAACTGCACCTCCTTTATTTATAAACAGCTTTTCTTTTGCTTTACGCTGATGGAGCATGATACAGAGACATCTTGCCATAGACTATGTCAGTATAAGGTGCCAAAAATGAAGAGGAAACATTTTATGTGATTAAACAACTGAGACATTCTGACAGATGTTTGCCTGACAGAGTCTGCAGGAAAGGCAGTGACACTCAGATCTGGTTAATGCTCATGTGTGTGTGTTTGTGCCCCAAATTCAGTGGGAGGTGTTAACAGCTGGCTGTGTCACGCAGGCTCCTGGAACCCCTTCCTGTGTGCTGTACAGTGGCTCTGAGTGTGCTTGGTGTGGGCTCTGTTCCTGGTGCTGGGCTACCTGCAAATCCTTCCCCATTCCAGCCCCAACAGCTTTCTCTCCTCTCCAGTCTTCCTTTTCCTTAGCATCATCACTTTTGTTTTCTGGCTCCTGACTCCATTTCTTTCATGTACTTCAGGAAGTGTTTACTGGTTTCATTGAAGGCTTTTGACACAGATTTTGCCAAAATAAAATCACACTGAACCTACTGGTTCTCACCTCTTGGCTGCAGCTGAATGTCCTTCCACTTTAATTCCCAACCAGATGGATGTGCTTTAAGGGCAGTTTGTGTTGGGGCTTTGATGGTTTTTTACTATTAAAATAGCTTTAATTTGAAGTTTGAATTCAAGGTAATACAGCTATGGCTTTGGAAAAATTGATGTTGATTATTTCATATTCTGATGTCAGTGGTAGGCCCTAAATATTTTGAAGTTGTACTTGAAGAAGTAATGAAAATTAATTCAGACCTGTCCAAGCTAGTCTCTTTGGCTTTTTTTCCCTCAGATTAATAGAGCAGGATGGATCTTTTTGTGATGCATAATCAAGGTGGAAATTTGTTTCGAGTCAGACTGCAAAGGTGTAATCCCCTACAGGGATTATGGTATATTTTGTATATTGCCTCCAAGTGACTATCCAGGGTTTCAATGGGTGCTTTAACCCTCCTGCTATGTGTGGCACTTTGGAAAGCATTCATTGATAAAACTGGATTTTACCAACAGCTTTGCAAAGACCTGAAGGAAGGCAGAGGTGCCTGGGGGAACAAGGAACATTATTGCCTACGAAGACATTGTGGTTCTGTCAACTGCATTGATGAAAAAAGGACACCTGCCTTGTGTGCCAGAAGTACTTGTAACTCATTTGGGGTTGAGTTCAACCCCAACAGCAAGTGTGTGTTTGCTTTTCCAGGCCATCTCTCTGCTTGCAAAAAGCTGGTTGTGTTGGAGTAAACCAATCATGGTTTGCCATTAAATCTTGATTAGTTAACAAATGATAATGCGTTACATTATATCTGTTTAGTCTCATTTGTGTGGTGTGGAGGGTAGTGTGAAGACTTTTATTTGTTGGTGCTTGGCTAAGTGGATTAGATGTGGCTTTGCAAAGGTGGGGATGGGGATGATGGGGAGATGGGGTGGTGGAAGAGCATCTGCCATAGTACTGCTTATGGCATAAACACTTACTTAAAAGAAACTCTAGCCTGCTGTGTTTGGGTTGAAGGGAGCACATGTATTACTTTTGACTTGTGGGAGAATGCTAAATAATTGCTTCATCCTACCAAAAGCAGTTGGTGAACAGGGTGGAGAGATAGCATAAAGGCTAAATAAGTGTAAATGGTTTACGTGTTTCTAATTTATGGCACAGTGCTCCCAGGGGAATACACTCAGTACGACCTGCAGCTCTTTCCTATTGAATGAACGGATTAATGATGGCAGCGTCTGCCGTGTTAGGGGCATGGGTGAGGTCACGCCTTCTCTTTGGCCCTAGGAAATACTTCAGCTGGAAAAGCCACCATTTCCTTGAGGCTGCTTTGGATTCTGCTTTTCCAGTTGAGAGAGCAGACTCTTTTTCTGGTATAGTTTTGGAAAATATTTAATTAAGCGGCTCTAATGAGGGGCCATTAGAACTGCAAATGGAATTATTGTTATCATCATTTCAGCTGTTAACATTTTAAGGGCAGTTGTTCACAAACTGTTCTGTAATTAGGCCCCAATTCACTGTGGAAAAATTGTAGCTGGGCTGCTGCTGCAAGTGTAACATGGAAAGGAACATTTGGAAGGAAGTCATTCTTCACAGGATGTGCAGTGGACACATGCACCCATAGCTTTTCAACACAACGTGGTCTCCTACAAGTGCAGGCTGCAAAGGTTCAGATCCCAGGAGTGGTGTGGGCTGCTGTGCCGTATGCACAATAGATTTTTTTCACTCTCACAAGTACTGCAAAATAGTCATGGTCCGTTCATAGGTGTGCAGATCAGAGTTTTGGGACAGAACTGTGGGAAGTTGTACTTGTGGCACAGCTGTTCTAATGATCACAGTCTGCAGCAGTTCTGCAAACTTAGTGGTATTGTGATATTAATGGCCAGGTGAGCCGTTGAGCCTCCTAGGAAATTAAACAGCACGAGGAGGGGAAAAGCACAAATTACCTCTCTGTTCTTGGTAAGAAGCAGCACCTTACACAGCTTGATGCAAATTGTTTCTAGTTAAGGAATGTCTTAAAATGCAACTCTGCAGGGTTGCTGAGCTGTAGCTATAGTTAGAACTGCAACTATAGATAGCATTAAATTTATTTAAGTGCTTATGAAGTGAAGTTTGCCATTTCCTCCGAGACTTATTTTAGAGCAAGTCTAGCAGAATTTTTGAGCAGCTTTGTGCACCTCATGTTCAAGCACGTTCGTACTGCTGAGGCTGGGCAAGAACACAGGGCTCTGTCAGTGTCTGGCTGAGCGGGCACTTTGTTTCCTTGTTCTGGTTTGGGATGGTCCTGCAGAAGCTGTGTGGCTGTAGCAGTCTTCCTGCTGGTCCTGGTCCTAGCAGGGTGGCAAAGTGTGGCTGGAGCACAGGACTCTGCTTCCTGGAACCATGTCTAGTTCCAGGAAGCAGAGTCCTGTGCTGTCTGTCTCATGCTGGTTCGTGTCTGCTTTCTGGATTAGGGCGTATTCTGCAACTCTTGATTGGTAAACCCTCTTTCTAAGCATTGGATGAAGAGCTTTAGCTCAAGAATGGGGCATGGTGGCAGCACCAGGGAGCTCTGGAAAATAAATGCTGTGTGCCACATCTAAGCCCTGAGACTGTGAATTTTCTTGTATTAACTCCTCTTCAATTTATGTAAATGTTATCTCTCCTGAGAGCAGATGGATAATTCTTACTGGATCTGGGCAAGGCTTTCTCCAGGTAGCAGTGCTTTGATCATAGCAGAGGACATGGTAGAAAGTCATTAGTGCTGCAGAAGATGTGTTGTCAAATGGCTGTCATGGTGGTGGTCGTGGGAGATCAGGGTGTCCGTATCCACTCACTCTTTGGGAGCACATGACCTGTTGTTACAGGATCATCCCTTGGAAAGTGGATCTAGGGGTTGGGGTCAGGATTCCCTAGATGGGTTTCTGGGTGGAGAGCTGGTTTCCTGCAAGGCCCTGCTGTCCTGCAGAAAAGTTTTCCTGTTTTACAGGTAGGAACCACAGATAAATGGGAATCCTCTTTAGCACCATGTTGGAAATCTGAGAAAGGCAGGCAGTGAAGTGCTGTGTCATTTTGGTCTGAGAAATTGTATTTTTCCAAGGGAAGGGGAATAAGTCTCCTGTCATGAACAGCAGCTCATGCAGAGGGAGTTAGAGATGCCTCCAGAGACCTGTGGGCCAGCCAAGGACAGTGGTAGCCCCAGAAACTGTGCTGGGGTACATGGGGAGCTGGTGCTGCTTTGCTTCCTTGCAGGCTCATTCCTGGAGCTAAGGCAGAAACACATCTAGCAGTGAACTGAAAAAGCTGTTTGGGTTAACATTTCCCACCCAGGGAATACCCTAGGACTGAAATACCCTAGAACTGAAATCTTGCTTTGCCTGCAGGATAAAGTCAGGACAGGCACAACCATCTCGAGTGAGAGCTTCTCCACTGCTGTACTACAAGAAACAAGCCAAGATTTCCAGCTCAGGAGAAACTGATGCTTTTTTCCATTCCCATCCTAAGCAATCTTCTAGCAAAGGAATTTATGATAATGAAAATATTTTTTGTGCAAAGTGCAGTAGCATAGAGCAATAAAACCACATAATTGCAGCGGGAATATTCCACGTCAAACCAAACTATCAATTATAGTTTGCACAGAGGTTTCCTAGACTAAAAAGGTGGTGCTTTCATGTGAAAAAATATTCATTATCTTCTTTCAAGCACACCTTAATTGCCAACATCAAAATTATTAATTAAGCAATACATCTTGTAAAACTGGATTGGCTCACCCAGTGCACATGGAGTGTGTTAAGAAAGGTAGGGAGAGCATACAAGTCCCTGGCTTCTTGTAAGGGAGAGCTGTCTATGAAGTCTGTACTCAGAGTTGATTTTATGGCAGATGTAATTTTTTGGGGTTCAGTGTATTTAATTTGGCAGCAAAGCTGTAACAGAAGGAGTGACAAATTCTTCAGCCAGTCCTTTTCCTAAGGTTCCCTGTCTGGCAAACCCTCCGGTCCTGCAGCCACCTCTGGGGATGGCCAGGCTTTGTGCAGGGCATTGCTGCTGCCAGATCTCCCTGTCTTTGGGGCTTAGGCCCAGTCCTTCAGGTGCCCCAAAATGTGATTTAGATACATCCATAATAAGTATAGTTGTAGCAAAAAAAGGCAAGGAAAGAATTTTAGCTGTGTTTTGCTCATCTCTTCCCCCCCCCAAGATGTGCCTGTACTGCTGGCTTCCAGTTGCTTGCAGTGCCATTCTGGAAAGCACAACTGCTTTGAAGAACAGAGCTGTTCTACTTGAGGCATTTCATATTTTCATGCTAGGAGAGGCCTTGGATAAAATTAAATTTTAAGACTGCCGGTTGAGACTTGGAAATTTAATTTCTTTAGCTTCTGGTAACTCAGTCCTTGCTCAAAAACGGTTTTTCTGTATAATGTGGTTGGTCAGCATCATATCTGATTAGTGCAAGGAGAATCTCAGACCTGCTCTGTTGTGTATCAGATGCTTGTTATTATCTTTCTGTTTTCCTTCTCCTTTGTTTTATCACTCAGGAATGTCCCCAAATTAATGGTGAAAAGCTGTTGCACAGAATGGTCCTCACGGTTACAGGTGAGACTTGAGAGTACAGCTGGATCCGTGGGTATCCAGCTTACACTGAGCCAACCAGACCTTTCCTCTCCAGGCACCTCAGTGCATCCTCCCTGGGCAGAAACTCCCCTCACTCTTTGTTGATGTGCTTAAAGCCCTTTCTGTGCTTGACCCTAATTTTGTTATAAGTGTGAACTTCCCATGATAACGATGAATAAGTTTTTTTTCCTCTATATATGATTTTAGAGAATGCTATTATCTTCTGTTTCCCACTAGCTCCGGAGGAAACTATACCTCTAAAGTATTTGTCTCATCAATTTGCAAAGACATCTTTATTGCCCTTGGTGGATCATAAAGGCTGCTTTCCAAGGGGATGTTTACTGTAAAAGCTAATGAAGACATCATTGCTTTCTGTGGCATCTGTAACTTGTTCTCCAGCAAGAGTGATTGACTTCTTGTTGTGGCTGTATCTTAGCTTCTAGGTGTGTGTTTTAATGATTTTTTTTCTCCTCAGGTTGTTAATGGTAGAGTTGGCGGATTGGACAAAGGCAGCGTTGTCTAAACTGGCAAGGCTTGCAGCAGGCAGGGAGGATGTCTGGGTGCTCTGTTTGCTTTCCAGGTTTTCTTTGCATGAGAAAGTGCTATTGTGTGCGTGACTTAAAATGAGATATTTAGTAATTTTTTTAAGATTTTCTCTCCCACATCTCAATGCAGATAGGCTGTTCCCAATTACACTTTTATGACTATAGATTTTGCACTTTGCATTCACAAGAGCATGGAAACGTGATTAATGTAAAAAATTGTCAAACAGCTTTAATCATTGTTGATTTCTTATCGATTCCTGCCCTCCCTTTTCCCAGAGAGCCATTGTGCTTGCACTGGCCTGTCAGCTTCTGTGCAGTGAATAAAACCTTACACCTTTCTTGCTGTCCTCTTGCCCTGTGTTTGAAACAAGTACTGTGAAGAGCCAGGGAACTGCTCCTTTGGGATTATTGGGTAGTTTTAGTCACAGTGGAGAGAAATAATGGGAGGAGAGAATAAGCACATTCTATTTTATGCCATCGCTTTGCTGCCGTATGTGCTAAACTATGCACGCAAGACAAGTAGTTTTACATCTAATGTATATTTTCAGCCCGGGTGGCCTTTGTGAGACATAAGTGACATAAGGTGAACAAACTTGCTTATTAAGGTAAGACAATGAAGCCCCAATTTTAAAAGGTTAAGATGTACTAGAAAGTATCAGAGCATCCTCCAAGTCATTAATGCTGTACAGAATGCACAGCATGTGGTATTTTGAAAGGCCACTGTAACCTTTTCAAGCATGAAGCATGCTAAAAGGAATCTATTTCCTCACTGCCTTGAAAAGGGAAATCAGTCTTTAAAAGCCTTAGTTTTTATTTGTTTAAAAAAAGAAACAAATTTGGTGCGTAAAGAGGGGGAGGATCCTTAAAGCTAAGTGAACAGTGAGCTGTCTGCAGCAAGGGAGCAGCCCTGCAAATCCGTAAGTGATGTGAGATGTGGAATTTTATTTATTAAAGAGAAAAATATTCTCACTGTTGTATTTCTTCCCCAAATTCTTACCTGTGTTTTAAACTTTGCACAAGCTTGGTTTTGGCTGTGTTCAGAGCAGCAAAATGTTGTGGTTGGATGAGTGTATGGTGTGGGATCTCTGCACCTGTTTGCAGTGGGGAGCTGAGGTGAGGATGCTGCAGAGTGGAGCAGGAAGGGGCAGCTTCACCCATCCTTTGTGTTGGCAATGTCCTGATCTTCAGAATCTGGAGTATTCAAACAGCAGTTGTTCCATTGGGGGGGGAAGAATCCACAAGTCTTCAGGCAAACAAGTTACAAAAGGAAAAGGGTTTGTGTATTCCATAAAGCTTGTCTGGTCCTTTGAGTTAGTGTGTCTGGTCTTATACAAAGGACAGCAGCTCCCTGCAGAGCCAGCCTTGCTGTCCTGTGCTGTCACAGCAGCAGCACTGCCCCCACCCAGCAGGTCTCTGTGCTTCCATCTCGTTACCTGCCAGCAGCTGAGAGCAGGAGCAGCCCATTCATCCCTGCCCCAGGGATGCTGCAGCCATGTGCCCAACCACCGAGTGTCTTGGGGCAGCAGGAGTACTGAGCAGTAGTGGACCTGCTGCCCCACTTCAGATCTGCTGGGATGAGTTGGGCAAGACCACACTTCAAAGTGCTGTGTACCTCCTCCTAGCATGGTACAGCTTGAGGACTGCTTTTTGGGGATGTTGTTCCCCAGCCTGCTCTGCATTTTAACAGAGAAGGTTGTGAAGAGTTAACAAGTCTCCTGAGACTTGAGGAAACCACCAGCTTGCCTTTTGCTGAAGTCAGCTTACCTGTTAGATGGCCACACTGCGTTGAAGCAGCTGGGCTTTGCAGCAGGCATCTTGATTTTGTTGCTGAGGTCTTCATGAAACAAATTAACCAGATGCAAGTTCTGACTTAAGCCCGCTGGGAATTGGGAAGATAACAGACTGCCTTGCCGTAAGTTAAATATGAACTCTATGAAAGAACAATTTAAGTGCTACTTGTAGTCTGTCCTTGGCATCTGTTGGCTAAATGGGCTCTTCACATATACACTAGAGCTCCAACTTCACTTGCTGTAGCTAAGCTCCTGATTGCAGGATGCTTTTTACTCCTGACTATTCAGCCTTTGACTCTTGCAGTGTCAGTGGAATTAAAGAGCATAAAGAGCAGGGTTTTACAGTCAGTGCTGCTGCTTTTGCTTGTGTATCCTGAAAGCTGCTCCGGAAGAGCAGAGGTTTTGTATGTGGAGGGAAGAGATGAATTAAAATATTTTATCCCCTCCTGAACACAGAGAAAGAGAGTCCTTATGTTTAGATGATCTCATTCAGTGGGTGTCTAAAGGCTGAGTGATGTGCACTGCGCCACGGTTTTCAGTACGTGTCACATGGGAGCAGGGCTATTTTGCTTTTCTGAGGGGATGGGAGAGATTTTGGTCTGTCAGGGGTTTCTCCAAGTTTTGCAAGCTAGGTTGTGCAGACTGACAAGCAGGCAGCTGTCACCCAGGTCCCTCCTTTCATACGTTACAGGTCCATCATCCACCTCTAGTTCTGTTTCCTGAAAACCAATGGCAATTTCAGTGTCCCTGTTTTAGGACTCCTGTGGGACTGCTCCCAGTGTGACACATTCAACAATCAGATCATAAAAGTGAAGTCTAGAACATGCAAGGAAGGGACAAAGCAAGGATCTTGGCAGCTCACCAGCCTCGCTATCTTTCTTGGCTGAGGCTTGCAAGCATCAAGTTGCGCTGCTGTGTGGAGGAACAATGGTTTAATGTTTGATAGTGATCAGATCAGGAGGAGAGCAGAGCACCAGGCATCCGACAGGTTGTCAAACCTGTCACATCCCAGCCTTTTCTTCCCCTTGACAAGGTTAGCCACTGACTGACAAGGGTACACTTTGCCAGGATGGCAGCAGGGCCTTTAGGAGGAAGAAAAATGCTTTCAAAAATGAGTTCAGCTGCTTTCCACGTATCACAACATCTCTGCACAAAGCTGCATTCTCAGATGTGCCTTTGCAATGACTTTGAATCTTTTCCTTTCTCCACTTCCCTGTTACTGGAAAAACAAACACACACAGAGCCTTTCCACAGGCTGCAGGTACATGTTGGATGAGGCATGGAGCAGGATTGCAGAGCCATAAACATCCCATGTTGTGGCTCCTGGTGTGGATGTCTGCCATCCGAGCACCAGGTGCACACAGCTGTGAAAACCCACCTCTGGTGACACTGATGTTACAAGATAAGGGGAGTTTGGGAAGGGGTGAGCTCCGTGTCTAAACTGGAGAAGTTTCTCTCTTGAGGGTTTCCTCCCCTACCCACCTTTCTCTCTCTTCTGGGGTTCAAGTGCCACAGTCTGTCCATCTATTCACTTCCACAGTGCTGACTACTGTGTTGGTAAGACAGTTCCAACTAAATATTTTTTTAATACTCCCTCACCCCTAAGTGTGTGTGACTTTTGCAAGGCAGCTTGGTCCTAGGATTTTGTTATGCAGCCCAGTGTATGTTTGAGTTGCACACTTTTCCCTGCTGTGTGTACATAATCATAGATAAATGCATGTGCCCTCAACTCACTTTTCCCAAACTATGGCCAACCTCAGTCACATTAATATTAAAACTATAGGTTTGCAAAACCTTTGTGGAATCTGCATTTGCGGTAGGAGTGGAAGGATGTTTGTTAATCCTTCTCCCGTGACGCACTTTATACTAACTTGGATCTGGTATAGTTTTCGCACTTTCAAATCAAAATCATAAAGATGATCATCATAAGGCATAAAACGTTAGCGTGCTCTTATCTATTTTAATTTTGTTTGAATGATGCCATCTGCTTTTCTGAATATGGCGGGTAGCTGAAGCAGGAGAATGTACCAGTTGGGAACGGCAGAAACAAAACAACAGTGTATTTCTTATGGCTGATGGATCATTATTTTATGTGCTGGTTAAGTGAGAAACCCGTGCATCCCGGTGGGTCCTTTCTGCACAGCTCATCCAACAGCTTTTCCAGGCTCTGAGATCTAATTGCAGTCCTGCTTTTCTCAGAATACCAAATGCCTGGTAACTGTAGCCAGAAAGAGGCAGGTATGTGAGTGCTTTTGCGGGATAGGTTAGTTGCACAAATTTCCCTTTTGGGAATAAGCCATGCTTGTACCTTCTCTGTCAGTTCCTTGGGAAGATGAAGGTTGCTCTCTTGCTTCTCTGCTGTGAGGAATGCCACTGGGATGTTACTTAACCCGCAAGTGAGGATGCACTTGCTATGATCTCAGCTATGGGACAGATCCCAGCCTTTGCATGTGTGTGTTCCCTTACCTGCGTGGGTCAGTGCTTGGGATTATGCCTGAACTGCAAGACTTTCAATTAATGTGGTTATTTTTCTGCTGAAAGTGATTATTTTTCTACTGAAGTATTATGACAACAGAGTGGGTGTGTTATGTAGAAAGCTGCATATTTGGAGTCCTCACTGTTGTTTGCCATCAGATCCAGAAAGAAATAAACTGTTTTTGTTAGCTATTTTATTAGAAAGTCAAGAAGCATCTGCTTAGCTGCACATTGCTGTGCAAGTTGGTTGTTTGATACTTATCGTGGTGTTGTAAGCATCTGTTGACAGGTGGGAAGAGCTCTTGGTGAACAGACTCGTGGCTTTGTTGTCTACCTGGGTATAGCTGCTACCCGGGTTAGGCTGGCAGGTTAGGAGAAAAACTGCTTTGTGCTGTGAAAAAATCTGTTAGTATGGGTGCATACAGACTGACCCAAGCAGCTAAGACCGACATTAAATAAATGCCCTTGACTTGAGAATGAAGAGCTGAAGCTGAGCTGCTGTCATGCTAATACTGTGCAGGAGCATGTTTTTAAAAGTGGTAGTACATGGGAACTGTTTCACTAGGTTTAGTTTCCATGTCATGTTACGGATTCAGTTTAACTCTGGAAGCTGATACTCATCTAATGAAACTGGAATTAGTGTCCAGCCAAGTGAAATAACCAAGTGAAATAGCTTTGGAGAGTGAGAGGATATTGGGCTCTGTAAGGTATTTGCTGTGAAGTAGAGTAGCTTCTTTGTGGGGATAGAAAGCATGAACATTTATTTAAGTGAGTTTCATGGTGTCTTGGTACTTCTCAACTTTCCATGTTCCTGGTGACTAAATGAGCTAAAAGACTTTAGTAAGAAAACAAAAGTTCCTCTTTTGACACAATGCTGTATATCTACTATATGTCTTCAGAATGTATGAAGACAGTCTTTGACCTGCACAAATATCAGAGGTCCATACAGTTGCTTTAAGGTCACTTGAATAACCCTGTAGAATAATATGCTGGCATTGCCTTTGACAGATTGCCTGGAGATTTGCTGGCTGAAGCCAGTCTTCAGAGCCACTGTGTCTTGGTAGCAAAGACTGTAATAAAATTGTTCAGTTCAAAACAGACCGTTCTTCATTTTGATTCGTAATCAATAACTGTCTGTGGCTGGTGTCGCCTTGGGCTCTGTCTCATGAGGGCACATTGTACAGTGGAGTCCTGTATGCTAATCTGTGTCTATAAATAAAGATCCGTCTCTGTGAAGACTCCTGCATCCTTCTGGGGCTGGTGGAGAGCCTGGGGCTAAGAGGGGTGCTCTTGTTTAGGGCCCTAGTAGATTTGGGTTAATTTGTATTCTAGATCTTTTTTTTCCTGAAGAGGGACAGGATTTAGTACTTTTAGCTGGACAAGTGGTATGTTTGCCATGTCTGTGGCAAATGTCTTTGCATTCCTTCTGGCTGAATAAAACAAGAGCCACAGTGTTTCTGGCACACATGCATAGATGACAAGTTCTGGCCAACCCCTCTTGAGTGTGGTGGAGTGGCAGTACATGGGGACTTGTCCCTGCAACCAGGGAGGTGGTGCTCATTGCCATTTTTGGGTCAGCTCTTGATGGGTCCACAGGGATGTGTTTGGGAACAGCACAAACCTGTGCAGTGCTTCCTCAACCTCTTGCCTTGACAGGACCATGTGTCCCAGTGGCACCCCACTGCCTTCCAGAGAGATGCTGGTTGGTGATAAGGATTTATTTAGGGATGTGGCTAAGTGCCACAGGAGTCTGACTGGTTCCACGTGTCCCAGTTTAGCAGCGTAGCTGCCAGGAGGGAGCTGTGGGCAGAGCATCCTGGTTGAAACGTGAGGCTTGTGTGGGATCTGCTGACTTACAACCCGCTTCTGCTCTGCTGGAGTTGTGGGATTTTTTTTTTTAAAGATGCCTGCAGAGGCTTCTTTATATGGATGTCTGAGGGAGAGGCTGGTGGCGCAGTGGGAGGATATTGAGTTACTTTGGGCTGCAGGACACAGTGTCTGTGGAGCAGACTAGTCTCTATTTATGCACGCAGCTGATGGTGGGTGTGCAAAAGCTCTCGGGCTCCTGCGTGAGCTGTTGTCTGTGCTGATGGGAGACAGCCAGATGGATACTGGGGAGGTCAGAGATGCTCTGCCATCCCAAAGTGGAGCTATATGTAATACCTGGTATATTTGTGTCTGTTGCTAACTTGCTGGAGCACGTGCAGGATGTGACTTAGATGAAGCAGAGTACTCACCTTGAATGCCTCAGTCCAACCAGAAATGCATGGCTGCCATGAGCTGTAGGAAAAGAGTTATATGGCAGTGGTGTGGGGTTATTCCTGCAGCCCTGCTCCATCATGGGCTCAGAGGGGGTTTAGGCACAGCCCAGCAAGGAGGGAGGCTGGGGAGGGAGCAGGGTGGCTGTGCATGTCTGAGCTCCAGAGGAGCGGGTGAGTGCGTTGGTGGCTGCTGCTGGATGATAATGAATATGAAACAGGAGCAGCAGAACATGGATCTAACTCACTGTCTGCCCACGCTGTTTCAGACCATGGCTTCAAGAGAATTTCTCTCCATCAGCTGAAGCTGCCTCTGCTCTGTTGCTTTCCTCATCACGGCTCTATAGTGAACCAGGCTGGGGAGTCAATGCAGAGTAAAAATAACTGAGCTGGAAGAGTGAATGCAGCTATGGCACACCATACCACTGAGGGATGTGCTCGCCAAAACGTGCCCACAGGGCTGAAGCAAGAACATTGCATGTTTTGAGTCTTCAATGGCACGTGGAAACCAATCAAGAGCTGTTTTTCTGGTTTTACACTTTTATTTTTTTTTGCTGTTGTTGGAATTTCTCTTTCTTAATAAGAACTCTCTTTCACTGCAGGGGAGGCTTAGGATTGGTATATTGAGATATCCTGCCTCTAGACAGTTATCTCACAATGTGGGGTGATGCTCCAAAATGTGCAGCTTTGGGATCTTTCTCCCTTTGGCTATTAAGCTTCCACGCTTAAATTGCATAGCTGGCAGTAAATGCTGCCAAAATGTCATGTAGATGAAGCAGCTTCATAAGAGCTTTAGTGCCACAACCTTTCCCAACCCCTGCAATTACATTTTAATTCAATATTTCATTGGAGTTTTCAAATAATTCTAAATTAATAGGGACCAGATTGCAGGGGGAAGAGCTGGCATCGTTCTCTGTTTGCTTACAGAGTCTTCTGCACTGCAGATACCCGGTCGATACACACAGCTGGGAAACCAGGTTTTCTCTGAGGACAGTTGAATGATTCCTGTTAGAGCCCATCCAAAGTTTAAATGTTGAAACAGCTCCTGGGCAGGGAGCTGCAGTGAGGGATGTGTTACATGTTGGGGGGGGTAGGTGTGGGGAGGGAAGGCAGAGAGAAAAGCACAATTTTGGTTCCATCTTCAGTTTAGTTTAAGAGTGTTGTTAATAAGCAGCAAAGCAGTTACAGGGAAGGTCCTCTGCTGTCATGCCTGGCTCTGAGCTTTTGAGTGTATGCATTGAGAGCAGGCGTGCAGTGCTGTCAGGGGGGCTGTGTTATTTGGCATGCCTGTGGTGCTTCTGCCTTGGTAGTCGTGAGGGCTGCACTCAGTTCTGCATCTGCAGGAATCCTTGCAATCGCATCCATGGGGAGCTGTGGGCGCTACCCCTTGCCTTCAACACCATGCTTGTGCTTCTGTCCTGGCTCTGGCCAGCTGTGACTTTAACTGAGCCATCTTCTTGTCCCAGGACTGAATTATCTTCCCCAATGGCAGGGCTGAGAGGTTTGCTGCCAGGGGCTGGCTGGGAGTTGTGCATGGCTTGAGGCTGGGTTGGAAGCTTCCCAGACAACCCTTGAGCAATGGGCATATAAAAGGATGGTTAAAATCCCCAGGATTCCTCCAGAGACAGGATTTCACCCCTTTTGCTTAAAAATGATAAGGCGAGCAAAGCACAGCACCAAGTTCAGTGATGGACAGGATTGTGTAAGACTTCAGACTTGGGCTAGATGGATTTAAATAACGGGATTTAGTCACAACAAATGAAGGCAACAGCCTTCATTTAAATAATTGACTTGAATCTTGGGTTTGCATTTATATTTATTTAAGTGATTCTCGTGGGCTGGTAGCCATGAAATGTATTGAGGAAGAGAGGCTGTGTTACATTGGATTTGGTGTTCCCTCTTTCTTATCCACGAAAAAAATCTAATGTCCATGCATACATATTTAATAAATGGTATATATTTATATGTGTGTTAGGACTTATAGCATTCTTGATATACTAATTACTGTTGTTTTGCCTGTGATTTTGTTTCAAACTCTCTTTGAAAAGAAACCAGAATTCAATTAGTATGCACAAAAATAGCATTTGCATAGCTGTACTGAAATATAATTCTCTAAAGTGTATCAGATGCAAGAAATATTGTCCTTTGCATTAGGACTGTGCTTCTAGTGAGCAAGTTTTGAATGTGAAAAATTTGATCTGATGGCCTGTCTGTACCATGCTTCTGAAAATCTCAGGATTAGTAGATCTCATTGTTTCTTCATAAGAGAAGACTCTTCTAAGCTCCACAGTTTGTCTAAATCCAGTTAGTTTTTCAAGTGTGAGAGGATAAAGTTGTTTGAAAATTGTTGTTTAAAGTTGTTGTCTAGGACTAGTATAGTACCTTCTTACAGGGTGGATCTGCTGAGCCCCTGCACACAGAAGTCACCTTTTTTAATCCAGTTTGGTGGCTCAGTTTCTATAAAACTTGGTTACAAAGCCTATTTTTAAAAAGTTTTCACTTCGAAATCTCGTTTCTGGTAACAAGTAATGAATAGAATTATTTCAAATCTTCAGCTGATAGTGAAAGAGTATTACAAAATGTATTTGTGATGTGGTTTGAGAATACTTTCTTTTTCAAAACAAACTGGCCATGCAGATTCCCGACACAAATTGTTGCTTCAGATTCTGGTCTTGGTGTTGCAGTGACATTACTTTCATATGGGAAATTTGTTGCCCAGATGTAAGTGCAGGCTATTAGCCACTGGAAGTATTTCTAATAAATTCACTTTTCAGGCAGCTGAGGGAAAAGCAAGTTTCTGTCAATGAAAATCTTTGTTATCTTGGAAAGTCAGTTATGAATGGAGAATCCATTGCATCATCAAAATGTGTAAGAATAAACAAAGTGTATGAGTGTTTACTAAGGAAAAGATTACCAGACAACAAACCATCGTTCTTTAAGACCTAAAGATAGGAACTCTGACTGTGAGAGTGAAAAATGGGCCATCTCAAGGCTGGTGTGGTTTCTGATATGGGAAGGAAATCCAATCACTTAATTCAAAAGGGATAGAGTTATCTATAAGCAGTTTCATTAAGTTTTCACGATCAGTAGATTGAGAAAAAGAAACAATAGCTGGGTGACAGAGTTCTTTAAGGTCAGAAATTTTGTAATTTTAGTGGTAATGAAAAGACTGTAGTTCTTTGTTGGAGTGGCTTGACGTAAATTGGGCCAGATGTTGCCAATAGTATTTAAAAAATTGGTAATGCGATTAGTGATTTAATGCTGACTTTACATAGGCACGTTGTTAATATTTAATCAAGTTAAACACACTTTGTGTTGGCGCTTTGCAAGCAGGGGTGGTGTGAGCTCAATGCCAGCTCAGTGCAAGGTGTCACAGCCTGCCCCAAGTCTGCATGGAGCAGGGGCTCCTCTGCCTGTCCAAAGCTGTCACCTCCTTGTCTGCCTGCGATTTGGGCAAATTTGATCTTTGATTGCCTCCAACATTAGGGATGGATGCTCCTCCCTGGATGTTTTCTGCCTCAGTGGTACCTTTCTGGTACCTTTTGTTTTTTCCCTCATTCACTCCACTTTTGAGGTCTCTCATCATTACTCAAGCCAGCAGGAGAAATGTTTGGAGTCCATATTTTTCCAACTTCCAGGTATTTTTTAAGTAATTCCCATTTATCAATGTATAGGAGACTAAAACAAGCTGTTTACAGTTGTTAGCATTCCTGCTCTAAATTTGTTGTTACACTTGCTGAGCAGGCAAGCACACTCAGAGCTAGTATGTGGCTTAGCACATGTCCATCTGCACGTATTTTTATGTTGGGAATGGCAAATACCATGGCTTATGTTTACTATGAACTGCTTATCTTGGATGGGCACCAAGCTGCATTTGCACGGGGGGTGGAATTTCATTAATACAGGAATGTGGGCTTCATTTTTTTTCTTTTCTTTTTTTTTTAATGAAAAGTCTTTAATTTGCTAGATGCCTTAAAAACCTCATGTTTAATCATTATTTTCTCATGACTTACTAAGGAAAGGAATGGTGGGATCAGAGCAGTCACTGGAGTGTTTTCAAGGGACGTGGGTGCCAAGCCCTGTTTTTTAGACCTATGTGAGGACTGGCAAGTCTCCTCTGCAACTGGTATCTGTGGGAGCTGGGTGGCTGACCAATTCTGGGATGCATGAAAGAATCCACTGAGCTCCTGTTGATATTTTTTGGGCTTAAGAGAGCTTTTAGTGTTCCCAGGTTCATGCTGGGTGCCCAGAGCAGCTGGCTCTGGGCAGCAATGCTGCAGAGCTCTTGTGTTTGATGGCTTTTTGTAGAACCATAAGATGATTTGGGTTGGAAAGGATCTTAAAGATCATCTCATTCTGACACCCTACCCTGGGCAGGGATACCTTCCACTGGCCAGGTTGCTCATCGCCCCACCCAACCTGGCTGTGAACACTTTGAGGGATGGGGCAGCCCTAACTTCTCTTGGCAACCTGTTCCAGTGCCTCACCACTCTCTGAGTAAAGATTTTTTTCCCCATAGCTCATCTTTCCCATAGCTATGGTCCAGCTCTCTATCTGGAAGGATGGAGATAGGTCCCTCCAATGGTTTTCCTGGTGCTCGCTACATAAAATTCACATGCTTGCCAATTAGGTAACAGATTTTAAAACCTACCCTACCATTAGCAGATTAAAAGTGTCCTTTTTAGGAAAGGAGTCTGGTTTGATGGTGGGTATTTGCACTTTGACACAAATGAAATTTAAAGTGTTTTCCTCCTGGAGCTGTGGCTGGCTGTGGCCCTGGGGTAGCTGCTGTCTGAATGGATCCTCGCTTACATAGTGCAAAAAGGCTGGGTTTGAGCTGAAACCTCTCAGATGCTGGGGTGGATTTCCCTGGGATCCCTGTGCTCAGTGTGCTTGCATCCCATACACAGAACAGCACAACAGAATGCAGGTTAGAAGAAAGCCAGAGTGAAGCCTCAGATGCTTTAATATCCTACCTCTGACTGAAACAACCTCCCTGTGTGGGAGATAATAAACATTTCCTGTCTCTTAAGGGAAAACCATGCACAGACAGAGACAAGCACATATAAATAATTTACAAAGCTGTAATACACTGTAAATAACAAGCCTACTGAATAATGAATTAACCCAACTGCTGATTCATAGGTAAATATCTCTTGTAAAGCAGAATTTTTATAGATTTTTACAGCTTAGTTAATATCCTCTCGTATTTTATTAAGGCTGTTCAGGTGAAGTATTCTGGTAATAATATGTATATCTTTGGAAGTGAAATGGGGTGGGCTGCTGTGTTGGAGGCAGAGCCTTGCTGGGCCCCGGCACACTCTGGCTTTTGTTAGTCAGGCTTTTCTTCCCCACTCAAGCAAGCAGCAGAGATTAAGCAGGAAGACTTTTGATGTGACCAAAGAACTTGAGAGCTACAGGGAGGAAGGAGTCTCTGAGCATCTTTTCTTTTTTTTTTTTTTCCTCCCAAGCTTCTGGTAATAAATAATGCATTTGCTCTACTTTGACTGTGCTCTAGACGTGGTGAGATTTCTCCATGCCTTTAAGGATGAGGAAGCAGCAAAGCTGCTGGGCTGGGATTGCCACTCGCCGGCTGTCAGGTCCCTCCACAAGCGCCGCATCCTTCCTGTCCGTAACGACCGCGCCTCCTTATTCCCTCTCATCAGCTACTCAGAAGGAAACCAAACATGACATTTGCTTCCTCTATGCTGCTTCTGCCCCCTCTTGCCCCTCTTTCTCAGAAATAAAAGCAGTTGCTAAGCTACTGGAAATGGAACATTGCAGCGTTTGGTGCGGTCCTGTATTAACACACCTTTCTGAATGCTGGGGAAGTGTGCAGGGCTCTCTCTCCTAGCTTGAGTTGTTTGTCAGTTAAAGTGTACTCCTAATGCAGATGATATTGAATGTGTCAATTTAATTTATGCCTGAAAAGGTGGGGGCATTTCTCCCTCCCTTTCCTCTTGCTCCTGTTTAATGTAGGCTAGTGGAAAAAAGGTAATACCTGATTTTTTAAATCTGTTTTGGGGCATGTAGCTTGTCAAATATGATGCTGCTTTGTTTTATTCCTGATAGCTTAAATAATTGCTTTCATAAAAGATAACTAGATTTCTTTCATCTGGAAGTATCGAAGTTGTAAATTGCATTTTCTGTTAAAGTTAAAATGTAGATGTCAACTCTGATTTTTCACGGGCAATGTACAGTGCTGTCACTGAAAGTATCTATGGCAAGGGAGCGTCTTTAAGGTTGAAGGAGATACTTTATGAATGAAAATTATTCCAGAATGATATGTGTGGAGTACCTGCTGTGCTAATAGGATGGTTTTAGGGTATTGTTTTGCTCAGTATGCAAGGCTTTCATAGAAAAAAGTTCCACGCCCCTTTGGCTCAAGAGGTGGGATGTACCAGCATGAAAGTATTTCCTCTGTTTAAATGCGGTCAGTCTTCAGTTCTGGTCCCCCTGAAGCATCTTGTCGTGTAAGAGGAGAGTAAATCCCAAGGTATTCCCTGCAGAAGAGGACACTGCTGCCTGTTCTCTTCTAGGTAGCTCAGGATGGGATTATACCTGATCTTAAACCTATTTTCCATGAGCATAGCTCTTTCATGCAGAGCTCCTTCATGTATGATGACAACAAGCAACTAGTGCCACTGGGAATACATTCTGTATAGGTTGCAGTGAAAGTAAATCTGAAATACCACAATATTTTAGGTTCTTTTCTCCTTTTCCTATCAAAATCCCCCCCAAATCCCTGTCCCTGCCTGGTGGTGTGTTTCATTAAGGGAGCCCTGGGTTCAGGATGCCCTGTAAATGCAGGGGAGTGCAGCCACATCTCTCCATGCCTGAGGAGCAGGGAAATGCTAATTGGTCACACACGGCGCTGCTCCTGGTGCCATCGGACCCCAATTAATTCAAAAAGTTGGTGCACACGCATCATTTCCCACTTTGCCCTTCTGACAGGTGTAAGCTGCTGGATTTTTGTGCTCAAAATGTCATTTTAAAAGTCTCACGGTATTACTAGGAATTGGGCTCCAAAGGAGGAGGGTGTGTGCTCAGGCTCATGGCAAAATGTAGAATTTTGTGTCCATGAATTTCAGTGTAGCTTGTTGAGGCTGCATGGCACAGAAGTGGAAGTAATTTACAATGCAAAATGCTATTTTTTCTATTTTAAAGAATAACAGCCTAATTTGGAGGAAAGGAAAGTATGTGAAATTAGTTCTCCAATGTCTGTAGCTTGTTAATACTTAAATTCTTCTTTATTGAGAGACTATAAAATGTTTCTGTAGAGCTCTGCTTTTTTTTGCCCATGAAGCATTTTCCTTTCTTTTTGCCCTTCTGTGTAGACAGATTTCCTGGGGGCTGAGGAATACTTTCTATTGTAAGGAAAAAGGAAAGAATAACTACTAAGAAGACATCCAAATTGCTGGGGGGGAAATTTATAAGGAAAATACTATCTGGAGAAAGTCTTTCAAGATTTTTATAGTTTCAACAAAATTCTAAATTAGTGGTATTTATAGTTTCAAATAAAGTTTGTATTTATAAAAAGTAATGTGCTAGGAGCTCAGCTGGGGTCTGATTTTTCACCCTGCCAGGTGCTGTGCAGGCACCATCATGTGATGCTTCCCAGGAGAAGGCTGTGGGACAGTGTTCCTGCAGAGGTGGGAAAATGGAAATTACAAAGACCAAGTCATTAGTGGAAAATCCTATTTAAAACCTTTGTCCTCACCACTCTGTATTTATTCATTGTGTTCTATCTAATCAAAAAATAGTCTTCCATTTTCCATGGAAAGCACTGGACTGGAGCAATGTTTCTGGCATTATTTCTTTCTTGTAAAACCTTTGAGGCCTGTTGCCTATTTCCCTGGGGGTTCCCTTTGCAGGCTGGCTGCAGGTCAGGCTGAGACCCAGCAAACCTGTGGGAAGCAAGACCTGCTGGTGCTTCTGCCCAATGCAGGCTGCAGCATGGGAGGGTTCTTGTCTGTCCCACCATCCTTGCTTTTGTAAGGACTCAGGTTTTATGCTGCAGCATGTGTGGGAAGCAATCTGTGAGTTTTATGTCTAAGGGGAGAAAACCTGTTTTTTATGTAGTAAACAGCCTGAAGGACAGGTTACAACTCTGCTGGTTTCCCCCTCCCACAGGGTGCTGCTGAGCATCTCAAAGAGCCATGTCTTTGGGCTTCAATTATGCAACTGAAGTAAAGAAAGATGAATAGATTTGATCACAGGTTAATTATTCTTTTTTTTGCATCTTACCATTGCACCTTAAGCCCCTCTCAGTTAAAGAGACTTCTTTTGACTTCTGAGTGTCCCATCCCTCCCAGAACCACAGCAGTCTCTCTCTGCACAGGTGACACCCCGTGGGGAGCAGCTGTGACAGCTGTACTGCCAGCAGCAGGGCTGAGCTTCAGAGCTGCACACAGAGGAGAGCTCACACTGCCTGGAAAACTGATGGTGGGGAGTAAGAATATGATCAAAACCTGCAAAACCACGTGTGTCTTGGAAGGACCAGACAGGGGATCACTGGCTGCTGTCTCATGGGCTGGCAGGCATCAACTTCAAACAACCTGTGGGAGGTGGATCCTCATGACTCCTCTTCACTGTGGGTACTCAAATTTATATGAGCTCAAAGAGTGAACAAAATCACCTTAGGATTCTGGGCTAGAGAGATCTTTGGCCTACACAAGTATCACAGTCTTTATGTTTTAAAGAAGCTTTAGCTTTGCTGCTGAAATCAGCCATGCTCTTCCCTGAATTCTTCCTTGAGAGAGGCAAGCTGTGCCTTCAGTGATGTGCAGCCTTCTGAGCAAACCCAGGGACAAGAAGACAGGCATTTGTGGTATTTCAGTGGTGATTTGTAGTTGTAGTAGGGTGTCTTTAGAGCTTGGTCTGTCCCCAAGGCATTCATCCCAAAAAGAATTTACTGAGTGCTTGGTTCAAGCATGTTGTGCAGGGCTCTTGCACAGTGCTTTTTGGCTGGAGTTCCAGTAGTTCTGTCCTGGAAAAGCTCATATCAAAGTCTTGTGGCAGCAGTAAAATAAGTTTAGACACTTGCTGTAGCTTGAACTGGGTTGGTGACAGAGCCAGGCATTCATAACCTCCTGCTTTGTTTCCCCTTCAGGTGTACTCGAGCTGAATGTCTTATAAGAAAAATCTGTAATGACTGATACTGCTGCCAGATGAAAGGTTAAGAAACAAGAAACTGTCAGCTAAAGCTGCAAGTGTTAGCAATTGAGAGGTGCTCTTGGGTGGGAAAGGCTAAGCATTGCCCATTGCCCATGAATTGTGGACTGACAGTTTGGCAAGTCAGGTGGCCTCATAGAATCATTGAGCCCTATCTTCCCTGGTTTTCTGCTTGAGGTTACTTCTGCTTTTAAAGAGAGGCTCTGCTCTCTATGTGATCTCAGTTCTGAACACATTTCTGTACTGCATACTCTTGCCTTCTCAAGGTGATAAACTAACAAAAGTTATCTGTCAAGACCCTTGGGGTCCTGAAGCAAAGATGGAAGGGATGAATAAAGATGCACCTTTCTTTTTCAGCTCCACATACTCTGAAGTCTCCACTCTGATACCAGTTCATCCAGTGTAAATGAGGAGCAGTTTCACATGCAGTTAGTCTGTCATTGGTGCATGAAGAACTGTGGACTAGAAATGGTGTTACTGGGACTGATTATAGGTGGGCACGTGCAAAAGCCTGTTGGGGGTCCTTAGGAACTGGGCATAGGAGAACAAGCTGTTGTTGGGGTGGCCATGAATACAGGACAGGTGCACAGGTTGCTGGACTTGGAACCTCTTTTCAAGTCCAGAATGTGGCAAAAGTGTTTAAGGATGAAAGGTGTTTCTGTGGAAAACTGGATCTGGCTCCTGGTATCGCACTTTCCTGCCTCCTAACTACCCTTGTTGATGAAGTTGTGTTTTGTGCTGCTTCTTCCATTTGAGATCTTGAGGCATCACCTGCCCATCTGAACCCAGGCAGAGGGACACCCGTCCTCTGCTTTGGGACCCACCGCCCCAGCCATCTGCTGCCCAGGAGCAGCTTTTAGCCTAACATTGCCTCTTCCTCTGTGAAATGGAACGAGTGGCTTCTGTTGCTTTGTTTGGTTTTATTGTGCTTAACAATGAGTTTTCATCTCTGTACTTGCAGCTTCCACTTAGACTCTTCACCAGGGTCTTTCAGGCAGATACGTTGAAAGTGTCTTAAATGTCAGAAGTAAGTGGCATAAGGTCCTGCTGCTTTGATACTCTACCACTTGTCCTACAGAGGGGGTGCAGGGGATGGAATAGAAGAAGGAGAGAGAGCACATGTGTCCATATTGCCTCCCCTTGTCTCTGACTCCAGAGCTCGAGGACTGCTTTCTCTAGACCTTGGGATAATGAAGAGCCATGTTGGGAAGCAGCTTGATGCACAGATGTGCTGATAGATGTGATAGTCCATAGGAACCCACTACACCAGCTTTCTGCATGTAGTTTGTTAATTTTAAATTTGTTTAATGACCTTAAATTGCAACTGGCTTTAGAAGGATTAATGTGTTGTCTGGAGCCTCCTCAGCAGAGCTGTTTATCTGCAGGGAAGCAGATGCATCTTCATCTGCTAGCAAGGCTTCAGACCTGAACCTGAATGCTTATGGCCAGTGTATTACTGTGGGGATGAGCTGCCCAGAAACACATTTTGGCTAGAAATTAAGGATGTCAAAATGTTCATTAGACCAAGCAGTTGTTCACAGCCTCCTGGGGAAGACAAATCCTGCTTATTTTCAGCATAGAGCTTGCTTATTTCTTAGAGACAGGGAGGAAGCCATGCAGCTGCCTGGGAGAGAGCTCAGTGTAAGGATTTGTTTCCAGGCTGGTGTCCCAGCCTTCCTACAGCACCCCACGGCAGAATAAGATTCTTGTTCCAAACCTTGTAGCCTTCTTTACCATCAGGCTTCTCATCCAGTGAGGTGAAAGGTGCCCGGGGATTTTTGATGATGGCACACAGTGATACATCTCCTGTTTCCCTGGGGAGGCATTTTGCCCCTGTAGCCCTTTGTGCCCTGCTGTGCATTGTTAAGGTACCAGCATCCCACCTTGCTGGGCATGTCTGTGTTTGCAGAGGGAACAATGGAATGAGGATTTGCACGTGTACATGTCCACCTGCCTGTACACTCTGTCTGCCAGTTTGAGGTCACACTGACCCCTGTGTTTCCACTGTTCCTTTTGGACTGAGCATTTCCCACGGGTGAGCCTGCCTCCTCTTCTGAGCTCATCAGGTGCTTCTGGCCTTGGACATGCTTGCTCTCGATGGAGAACACTCATCTGTATGTGCAGGCCAGGTGCTGTATCACCTCATATGAGTGTGGCATTGTTCCTGGTGACCTCAGCCAGAGCACTGCAGGAACATCTGCTGGGATATCTGGTTTTGGATGAAGGAACGCTCTCTAGCTCCAAATTATTTTCCTGGAGATCTTTTTCTATATGGTAGTATATTATTGCTTTATTGCTCTTGGATGAGGGCTCATCTTGCAGTGTTTTCTGCCTGAAACACCTGAGTTTCATCCCTCTCTTTTTCAGTGCTACCGAGGGGAAGTGTGGGAGGCAACCCCAGCCAAAGCACCTTGTCCCAAGGGGAGCAGGGGGATGCTTGGCACCCTGCCTGCACCTCACAAACCCTACCAAGCCTCCTCTTAAAACAATCTAGTGGTGGGTGCAAGAGGAAGCTGAGGAGAAAACCCATTTGAATATACCCAGATGAGTCTGGTTTTCATTTTCATCATTTTTATAAGCGCTTGTAAGACTTGGAAAAATCCTCTTTTTATGTTGTCCATGACTTTTTTCACTAATTTGACACTCTGGGATGTTGTTTTACATTTCATTTTAGTCTCTAATCACAGAAAATTATAGCTGGCCGCACATGCTGGCTTTGCATTCTTGCATCTTGTTTATGTTCGTTTGTACTAAGGGATAGCACTCACTATGTCTGCCCAATTTATTTTTCTCTGCAGCAGCAGGAATTTCCAATGCTCTGGAGCTTCATTACCATGTGCAGGAAACTAAATCCAAGGTTATCATATTTGAACTTTATGACTTCTTGATGTACAATGTTTTATTTATTTATTTAAGGTTTATTAAATCTTTCAAAAAGTAAGCCCTTTAGAAGAAGTGCATGATGTGTAGCTTATTAAGAAAACTTAATTTAATTTTGAGATTTAAGAAGCTTGAATTATGAATGTTCCAAATATTTGATTTCTGCCCTGAGATGGATGGAGGGGAGAGATGAGCTATTTGAGCCAATTCCTTGACTTCTGATGTCTATGAGCGAGTGAAAAGCATGTATTCAGAGAGGGATGTGCACAGATTTCTTGTAATGGTTCTCCTTGGTATGTTTTTGAGGTCTCATTTGAATGTTAAGGTTTTACCACATGACCTTGCAAAACCTCCTTTTACTGATGTCTAGAAGATAAGGAACTTTTTTGATTAGTAAGCATTTAATGAGTCACTGCTGGTTGATTTTGGCTGTTGGTTTGTGTCTTTGTTTGAAAGACAGGTGTCTGCCAAGGAAGGCGGGAAACTTCCTTGGAATGGAAAGTATGATCTCCTTCCCTCCAAAATATTTTAACTTTGAAATTAAGGGACTTTCAGGGCCAACAACGTTTTTGCTGGAATAGGGCAAACATCAAGCTTTTTAAAATGGCACCTTGCTAAAAGGTGAGAATAAAAAAGAAATAAGTATTCCAGCCACTACTGAAAAATAATGTGGATTATATTTACTATGCATATCCCAAAAAGTGCCCTTTCACTTCAGGAGACGTTGGCAAGGACATGGCCTTTAATGCTGTGAGTTAGAGCAAAGGATGGATTTAGTGTCAAAGGACCATCTCCTGTGGAAAGAAGTAACTACAGCAGAAGCCCATATGGGAAAAGGAACAACAATTCTTTCCTAGTATGTGTATGTATAAGAAGGCAAACAACAACAATAGTAACAACAAACAAGGAACAGAAAACCCAGAAGTCTCTTCCCACTCTTAAAGCCAATTCCCCCTTGGTGCAGTTCCGGGCACAGCCGGCAGGGGCGCTGGTGGCTCCTGGCCGGGCAGGGCGGGTGCGATGATTCCTCCACGCCTGCAGGGGGCGCTGTAGCTCGGAGGCCATGTGGTAATGGCGGCTGGGACAGCAGGGTCAGGCACAGCTGGGTGACAAACCAGAGGCAGCAGGTGACAAACCACAGGTAGCGGGAAACTCCGCAGCCCTAACAGGAGCTGGGAGGTCAAGGGGACAGGGGGTGTTGGGTTAAAGTGTAGTGAAAAAGCCTGAGACAGCGGCAGAAAGCAGCGGGCCTGGGCAGCAGCTGCCACACACAGCCAGGAGACGCGCCCTGTGGGGAGGGGGAGGGTGTTGGCCTCCTGGATTTTTCCCCTGAAGAACCCAAGTAGATGATGAGGGTCCTTTCCAGTGTGATCAGGTATTAATAATGTCCCAGTTCTTAGGAGCAAAAGCCTCACTCAGGGTAGGAGGAAACAGTAACAGGCTGGTCTCGGCAGTGGCAGCGACTTGACTGTTCCCCTCCGATCCCAAGAGCGAGAGAGCTCAGAGTTCAGCCCAGCCCCTCACTCCCCAGCCAAAACCTCAAAGTATCTCTGCCCTTCCCAAAAGAAAAGCCCCAGCTAAGGGGTTGCAGCCACTGCACCCCTTCACCCCACCTTGGCCACTTCTTTTGTCTCTCTTCAGTGCTGGTTGTTATTTTCTCTTAGACAACAGATAGGAGAAAATTTTCTGAGAGAAAAAGAAAAATCCTAACCTCCAATAGGTTCTTTTTTAACTGTGACGCTATTTCTTAATTCTGAGCACAACCTATGATCAGAGCAAAATTTCCAGGTGTTTTCTAGGGCTTGTACTTAACAGGAGCACCTTTGGTTTATATTTTAAAATCTTTTCTTGGATAAAAATCCCCATGAGATGGGTTTCTGCTGTAATTACTTCTTTCCACAGGAGACGGTCCTTTGACACTAGATCCATCCTTTGCTCTTACTCACAGCATTAAAGGTCATGTCCTTGCCAACATCTCCTAAAGCAGAAGAGCACTTTTTTGGATATGCATAGTAAATACAATCCACATTATTTTTTAGTAGTGGCTGAAATACTTTTTTCTTCTTTCTTTTCTCACCTTTTAGCAAGGTGCCATTTTACAAACCTTGATGTTTGCCTTATTCCAGCAAAAATGCTGTTGGCCTGTGGGCTCCTGGAGTTGTTCCCATAGTTTCTGTTCTCTTGCTGGCCTTGGGTCATTCATCAGTGTGAGTAGATGAGGGAAGTGCCTGTGCACTGAGAGGCCTCTGTGACCCACGAAAGGACTCTCTTTGGAAATCTGCTGGGTCCTGGAGTCACTGGAAGCAGGATTTTCTGCCTTGCTGTGGTTTGAGAAGCACCTCTTGGCTTCACTCCACTGTCATCTGCATTCAGAATAAACTCACTCTGCTCCAGAGAACTGTTGAACATTGATGTCTCCTTTTCTTGCTCATCATCTAACAAATAAATAGCAACTTGAGCACTGAATAACGCTGCTTTCAGAAGAAGCGTTCCTGCATCTTCCTCCTAAGCAGGGAAAATGCTGTTGAATGTTCAAATGAATGAGTTTATTTTGGTGCTGTGGAAAAGACGTAGGTGGTGGCTGCTGGGGGGTGTGCTGGTGTGAATGGCTGTCTTGTGAAGCCTGTTGAGACAGCAGCACTGACGTCTGTGTGTCCCGACAGCAAGTGCAGTACGGGCACTGTTTTTGGAAGTGCTTACATTGCCCCGCTGGATTGCCTTGGCTGCATGCACGGGGAGCTGGAGACAGATGGCCTTAGCAAAGAGAGGGATGGGCAGCATGCTCAGACCCCAAGCTGGGGTTTCAGACCCCAGTTTGGACATGTGGTTCCAGTTGGAGCTGCTTGCATTAGGACAAGAAACAAGATTTTGTTTATCTTTGTGGTGTGCTGAGGTTTCTCAGTATTTTACAATGCAGCCATAATTATTTATTTAATGCAGTTGTGTCCTGCGTGTGCCACATCGACCTCACATCTGCATATGGAAGCCTAAAGGGTAGCATGGTTTAGTGGTGGGCTTGGCAGTGCTGGGTTCATGGTTAGACTCAATGAGCCAAGATGTCTTTTTCAGCCTTAGTAATTGTGTAGTTTCTGCTTTCCTTCTTTTTCTGTGGCATGAGCAGTTGTGCAGCCTGCAGAGGAGGGCCTGGTTGCTCCATGGTGTGGACCTGCTGCCTATGTCCAGCCCAGAGCTGGGGTGGAGCCCAGGGATCTCTTGGTGGTTCACGTTCTTTCATGCCTGGCGTTGCCTTGTGCAGCTTCCCATCAGTTACAGAAACTCCCACCTTCTCTCCTCTGTAAAATCACCAGGCATTGATGAAGGATTAGTGAGGGATTTTAATTTAGCACAAATAATTGGATTAAGCTGAAATTTGCTTCCTGTTAGTTTTGGATTAGCTAATACAAATAGTTGGAGCTTGATTTTGCACAAGCACAACAGGTCACAGTGCCACATGGAGCCATCAGGGCTGTCAGCCACTGCTGATCCATCAGCTATTGGTTTCCTGATTTGTGTGTGTGTACATGATGGGTAGTTAGAGATTACAACCAGTTGCAGCATCTTATAAAATTAAGACAAGTGATATATTCAAATTAGATATATTTTTGTCTTGGTTT
>VWZS01007291.1:0-13100 GCA_013397075.1 Rhabdornis inornatus
GGGCCTTCCTGTGCTCTGGGGGGGATTCCCAAGGTTTGGGCTCGGGGATCTTGTGGGTCTTTTGCAACCTGAGTGATCCCGTGGTTCCAGGGTTTCATTATCTCGATGTTCCCATGATCCCATGATTCTGTTATCCCAATAGTTAATGACTCAAGAATTTAATTATCCCATAAACTCATGATCCCAAAATTCTGTCTTTGCAGGATTCCCCACGTTTGGACTCAATGGGTCTTGAGGGTAATTTCTAGCCTGAATGATCCATTGATTCCAGAAATTCATTATCCCAATATTCCCATGAGCCTGTGATTCCATTATCCCAATAGTTAATGACTCAATCATTCTATCATCCCATAGTTCTGTGATCCTAGAATTCTGTAATTCCAGGATTCCCAAAGGCTGAACTCCAGGATCTTGGAGATCTTCTGCAATCTTAGTGACCTCATGATTCCAGGATTGAATTATCCCAATATTCCCATGATTCCATTATCCCAATCCTCGATTCCAGAATTCTCAAAGTTTGGGCTCGATGGTCCCTGAGATCTCTACCAACCTTAGTGATCATAGGTTCCCATGATCCTATTATCCAAATAGTCCAGGACTTCATTTTTCCATGATCCCACAATTCCTTGATTCTATGATTCCCAAAGGCTGGACTTGATGATCCTGAAGCCGGTTCCAACATTAATGGTCTGCAACCCCATAACTCCATTATCCCATAATTCCATGACTCCCTGATCCCAATATCCCATGATCTCAAAACTCCATAATTCTGTGATCCCAAGACTCTGTAACTCCACAATTCCATGATTCCTGGGCTCCATGATCCCATAATTCCATGATTCTCAAACCTTGAACTAGATGGTCTTGGAGATTTTGCCCAACCACAGTGATTCCATTATTCTGTGATTCCATGACCATGTAATTCTAAAATCCCAGGATTTTCAGGGGTCGAACTTGATGTTCTTGGAGACCTTTCCCAACCTCAGCCATTCCGTAACTCCATGATCCCATCATTCCAGAATTCCATGATTTTCAGGGCTTGAACTCGATGGGTCTTGGAGATCTTTCCTAACTTCAGTCATTCCACAATTCCATGGCTCTGTGATCCCATAATTCCAGAATTCTCAAAGCTTGAACGCGATGGTCGCAGAAATTTTGCCCAACTGCAGTTATTTCATTATTCTGTGATTCCATGATCCCATCATTCTAAAATCCCAAGGTTTTCAGGGGTAGAACTTGATGTTCTTGGAGCTATTTCCCAATTTCAGTCATTCCATAAATCCATTATTTTATTCCACAATTCCATGACTCCATGCTTCCATAATTCCATGATTCTCAAATATTGAACTTCATGTTCTTGGTGACCTTTCCCAACCTCAGGCATTCCATAACTCCATGATCCCGTAATTCCAGAATCTCAGGGTTTTCAGGGGTCGAAGTCGGTGAGTCTTGGAGATCTTTCCCAACTTCAGTCATTCCATCATTTCATGGCTCCATCATCCCATGATTCCATGATTCTCAAAACTTGAAGTTCATGGTCTTGGAGACCTTTCCCAACCTCACCTATTCCATAACTCCATGACCCCATAATTCCAATATCACAGGGTTTTCAGGGGTCAAACTTGATGTTCTTGGAGCTCCTTCCCAACCTCACCCATACCACAATCCCGTGATTCCACGGATGCAATCCCAGCTCTCATTCCCGTTTCCCCCACGAATCCCGACATTCCCAGCTCCCACCAGTCTTCCCTTAGGCCTCACCTCTCCCTCTTCCCTCCTGCCAGCGACCTCCAGGCTCCGTTGGAAAGCTTGGAATTGGCCTTCTGCTCCCTCGTTCCTGCCGACCTTGCCTTCCTCTCTCAAAGCTTCCATGCTCCAGCCCTCAAAAGGTTGGATCTGAGTGGCCACGACTTCTCCCAGGGACTCCTGGAGCCGCTCCGGCTGCTCCTGGAGGAAACCTCAGCCTCGCTGCTGCACCTGGATCTCATGGAATGTCGCATGGCTGACTCCCACCTGGAGGTGCTGCTCCCGACGCTCCGGCGCTGCTCCCACCTGCGCTTCCTGGGACTCTATGGCAATCCCCTGTCCAAGGCCACGCTCATGAATCTGCTCCAGAAAACCTTGGAGCTGCCGGATCTCCACCTGGTTGTGTATCCCTTCCCTGTGGATTGCTACAAGCCAGAGCCACCGGCAGAATCCGGTTGGGATTTTGAAGAGGTTGTGGATGAGGAACTGTTGGCAGCGGTCAAGGCGGAATTTTCCCAGCTGCTGGTTAATTCTGGGAGAACTGATCTCGTCTGGACTTACAATCCCTATGGCCATAGAGCCCTGGACTACTTTTCCTTGTGATTTGGGAAAAGCTCAGAGGTAGGAAAAGCCCAGAGCCTCCATTGCAGAAAAGCGCTGCTGCCTCCTTCCGGAAATCTGGGCGTTTTCCGCCTCATCCTGGAACTTCTCTTTGTCATCCCATTGGATTTTTCTTTTTATTTCTGGTGCTTTTCTGCTTGGTTTTGTTAGTTTTCCGCCTCATCCAGATGTTTTTCCGTCTTATTTCAAGATTTTTCTACCCCATCCCGTTATTTTCCCCCAATCCCAATATTTTCCTGTCTCATCCTTTTGTTTTTCCACCTCATTTTGTTATTTTTCCCCCTCATTCCGCTTTTTTTCCAGAATTTATATTGCCACATCCAGAGGGAAAAACTCCCAGAATTCCCTTATTTTCCATGGCATATTAATTAATTAATAATTATAATTATTATTAATTAATAATCTGCCACTGCCCAAATTCCCTCCAAATTGCTCCCAAATTCCCAAATCCTTCATCCCAAATCGTTGATACCAAATTCCCAAATCCTTCATCCCAGATTCTTCACCCCAAATTCCCAAATCCTTCATCCCAAATCCCCGCAACAAGGAATCGACAGAGCAACTTCCACTCTTTTTTTTTTTTTCTCGGGAATTTCACCGGAAAACTGCGGGTTTCTGCTGCCTGGAATTTTGGGATGGTCCACTTCCTTGGGAATATGTTGGGAATCTCCCGTTTCCTGGGGTAATAGCTGGGAATTCCAATTCTGGGTAAGCCAGAACTCCCTTTTAGGATCTGGCAGACTCAACCTCCAATCCAGATTTTTCCGCCCGCAGAATTTCCAACAATTCCCCGGAGAGCTGATACCTCCTCCCTTCCCACAAAAAATGCGTTGGGGGCTTTTCCGGCCCTTCCTCGAACTGGAATTCCGAGCTCCACTCGGACGCCAGCGCCGAGCGCACCAACCCAACTCCTCCGGCTTTTTCTGGAGCCGGGTGATAAAGCCGCCCATTTTCCGGGAATACCGCCAGCATTCCTGGCTGGAACGGCACCGTCAGCTTGGAGCCGCCTCCGCAGTAGGAAAGGAGGGAATTCCCGTCGGATCCAGGGAGGATTTGGGTGAAAACCACAGGAACGTCAGCGCAGCGCAGGAAATTCCGTTCCCGGCCACAGCGGGAAAGGAACGGGAATTCCGCCTGGTAGCGCCCGCTCTGGTTCCGCTCCAGGTGCTTGAAGAAGAAGGAGAGGAATCCAACATCTGTTAGGATGGAGAAATTAATGGATCAATGCTCCTGGAATTCCAGGAATTCCAGGATGGTTGATTAAAGGGATTTTTCTGGTTTTTTTTTTTTAATTTTTTTCCAGATTTTTCTTAGTGTTTTTCCAGTGGTTTTTGGGGTTCTTGTGGAGTTTTTTGGGATTTTCCAGGAATTTTAAGGATTTGGGAAAGGGATGAGGGAAAAAAGGAATTGGGAAGAGGAAATGCTTCCTAAAATTAATTTTTATTATTAAAAATGGGTTTCTTAGTTAATTTGGGAATTTCTTAATTAAGGGGTTTCTTCATTAATTAAGGAATTTATTCATTATTTAAGGAATTAATTTATTAGGGAATTTAATAATTAAGGAATTTATTGGATGAGCAAATGATTCATTAATTAGAGAATGATTCACTAATGAAGGATTAATATGCAAATTAGGGATTTTCCAAGAATTTTAGGGGTTTGGGAAAGGGATGAGGGAAAAGAGGAACTGGGAAGAGGAAAATGCTTCCAAAAATTAATTTTTAAAATAAAAAACAGATTAATTAATTAATGAGGGAATTGCTTAATTAATTAAGGAATCTCTTCATTCATGAAGGATTTTTTTCATTATTTAAGGAATTTCTTAATTAATTAAGGAGTTTAATAATTAAGGAATTTGATGAATGAGGACATTATTAATTAATTCCCTAATTAATTAATTATTAACTATCATTATTATTAATAATGATTAATGATTTATTAGTGAGGGATTAATATGGGAAATAGGGGGAGTTTTTTGGGATTTCCCAGTAATTTTAGGGATTTGGGAAAGGGATGAGGGAAAAGAGGAATTGGGAAGAGGAAATGCTTCCATAAATTAATTTTTAAAATTAAAAAGAGATTTCTTAATTAATGAGGGCATTTCTTAATTAATTAAGGGATTTCTTAATTAATTAAGGATTTTTTCATTAATTAAGGAATTTAATGAATGAGGGAATGATTCATTAATTAAGGAATGATTCATTAATGAGAGATTAATGTGCAAGTTAGTGGTTTTCCAGGAATTTTAGGGATTTGGGAAAGGGATGAGGGAAAAGAGGAATTCGGAAGAGGAAATGCTTCCTAAAATTAATTTTCTTATTAAAAATGGGTTTCTTAATTAATGAATGAGGTAATTCCTTAATTAATTAAGGGATTTCCTCATTAATTAAGGAATTTAATAATGAAGGAATTTAATGAATGAGAAAATGATTATTTAATTCCCTAAAATTTAATGATTAATTATTATTATTAACGATGATTAATTATTCATTAATGAGGAACTAATATGCAAATTATGTTTTTTTTATTATTATTTTCAGAGAATTTTAAGGATTTGGGAAAGGGATGAGGGAAAAGTAGAATTGGGAAGAGGAAATGCCTCCTAAAATTTATTTTTGTTATTAAAAGCGGATTTCTTAATTCATTATTTACAAAATTTCTTAATTAATTAAGGGAATTCTTAATTAATTAAGGACTTTTTCGTAATTTATGGAATTTAATAATTAATTAAGGAATTTAATAATTAATTAATTTAATGAATGAGGGAATTATTCATTAATTAGGGATTAATATGCAAAATAGGGATTTTCCAGGAGTTTTAGGGGTTTGGAAAAGGGATGAGGGAAAAGAGGAATTCGGAAGAGGAAATACTTCCTAAAATTAATTTTCGTTAAAAACAGATTTCTCAATTAATGAGATAATTTCTTAATTAGTTAAGGAATTTCTTAGTTAATTAAGGAGTTTTTCCATTACTTAAGGAATTCCTTAATTAATTAATGAATTTAATAATTAGAGAATTTAATGAATGAGGGAATGAGTATTAATCAGGGAACAATTAGTTAATGAGGGATTAATATGCAAATTAGGTGGTCCCACCTTTCCTGCTCCTTCCCAAGCTTCACCCCCTGCCCTAATTAAGGATTAAATCCTAATTAAGGCTCAAATCCCAATAAATAATCGAATCTTAATTAATAACCATGTCCCAATTAACAATGGGACCCTAATTAGGGAGGTACCTTTGAAGCAGGTGACGAAGTTCTTGACTTTGGTGTCGTCCAGAAAAAGCTGCGGGAAAAAAGCAGGGAAAAGCCTCAAAACGCTCGAGTTTTCCCGGACAAATCCCCAGAATTTTCTCTGGGATCGTTTTGGGATCTGTCCTGAATCCCTTTGGGATCTTCTCAGGGGGATCCAGCTGGGATTTGCTTTTTGGGATTTTTCTGGGATCTGCTCTGAGCCCATGGAAAGGTTTTTTGGGATCCCTCTGGGATCTGACTGGGATTTGTCTGGAATTGTACTAGGATCTGTGCAGGATCCATCTGGGATATATTTGGGATTTCTCTGGGTTTAATCTGGTTTTAAACTGGGATTAAGATGGGATCTTCCCAGGATCCATTCCCAGGACTCTCCAGAACCCCTAATGGATCTCTTATCGATCCCCTATATATCCTTTATCTATCCCAAATAAATCCCCTAATGATGCCCTGGAGATCCTCTATAGATCCCAAATAAATCCCCTGGAGATCCCCTGCAAATCCCAAATAAATCCCCTGGAGATCCCCTATAGGTTCCATGTAAATCCCCTGTAGATCTCCCATAAATCCACTACTCATCACCTGTGGTTTCCCTATCAATCCCCAATAAATCTCCTATTGATGCCCTGGAGGTCTCCTATAGATACCCTATAAATCCCCTGCAGATACCCTATAAATCTCCTGTCAATCCTAAATAAATTCCCTGTTGATCCCCTATAGATCAGTTATAGGTCCCCCTGGAGATCCCCCATAAATCCCCTACAGATCACAAATGAATCTCCTATAAATCCCCTATAGATCCCAAATAAGTTGCCTACAAATCCCCTGTAGATCTTCTGGAGCTCCCCTATAGATCCCCAATAAATTGCCTATAAATCCACCATAGATTCCCTATAAATTCCCTGTAAATGCCCTATAGATCCCCTGGAAATTCCTCATAGCTCCCCTATAAATCCTCTATAGGTCTCTTATAAATCCCCTTAGATCCCTTACAAATTCCCCTGGAGATCCCAAATAAATCCACAGGATACCCCATAGATCCCCTGTAGATTCCCTATAGATCCCAAAGAGATCCCCTGGAGATCCCCCCAAAAATCCCCTATAAATTACCTATAGATCACCAGTCGATCCCCTATAGATCTCCTATCTGATCCCCTATAGCTCCCCAGTAAATCGCCTATAAATCTGCTATAGATCCCCTACAAATTCCCCCGCACCTGTCCATGGTGGTCTACGTAATAAAAATACTCGCGCGTTCCAGGCCCCGGCCGCTGCCCCTGCAGGTACCGGGGTCCCGGGCGCGCGCAGAGCCGCAGCAGCGCCCCCACCCTCATCGCGACAGCCACCGGCGACCACCGACACGACCGGGCCACCTCCCTGTCACGTCAGGCGACAGCGACAGCAGCGCCACCGGCGCCACCCGGAAGTTGCCACCCGGGGGACCGGAATGTGTGCGCACCTCGGCTGGTGCGGCGGTGAAAAGGTTCCGGGGGAAAGCGAAAGTAGAAGGAGAGAGGCCGAAGGCAGGGTCCCGCCGCTGTAACGGCACCTATAGATCTCCAGACACTATAGAACCCCCCAGACCGGCCTATAGGCCCCCCAGAGCTTCCCTATAGGGTATCGAACTTCTAAAGAGCCTCAGCGACCCATTAAAAATCCCCTATAGGCAGCTCCTGGGCTGCGTGCCCTCATAAATTCCCTATAGATAACCCACACTCAGTTTCCCGCCATTTTCCCCTCTAGGCCCTCAGGACCTCACAGGCACCCGGAGAAGCAGCGGGATGAGGGAAAATGTTGGAAAATGAGGTGGGAAAATATCGGGATGAGGGGAGAATCACCAGGATGAGGTAGAAAAACACCTGGGATGGGTTGAAAAAACAATGGGATGAGGGAAAAAGTACAAGGATGAGGTAGGAGGGAAAAAACCAAATGAGGCGGGAAAGTATCGTGGTGAAGGGGAAAACACCAAAATGGGGGGAAAAACACTGAAGTGAGCTGGAAAACACCAGGCTGAGGATGAAAAGAGAGAAATGAGGTGGAAAAACACCAAAAATGAGGCAAAACCCCAACGGAATAAGGCCTGAAATACCTAAACTAGGTGGAAAACCACTGAGATGAGGTGGAAAATAGCCAAAATGAGGCAGACAAGCTCCAAGACTTGGTGGAAAAACGATGGGATGAGGTGAAAAATAAGAAAATGAGGTGGGAAAACACCAGAATGAGGGGAAAACCAGAGGGGCAAGGGGAAAAATACCAACATTATGTAGAAACGTGATGTGATAAGGCCCAAAACACCAAAATGAGGTGAAAAAACACTGGGATGAGGGGAAAAATACCAAAATGAGGTGGGAAAACAACGGAATAAGGTCCAAAATACCAAAATGATTTGGAAAAATACCAGGATGAGAGGGAAAATATTGAGATACGACAAAAACCTCCAACATTAAGTTGGAAAACAACCAAAATAAGGAGGGAAAACACCAAAATAAGGGAAAAAGAAAGGGATGAGGACAAAACCACCAAAATTAGGTGGGAAAACAATGGAATAAGGCTCAAAATACCAAAATTATTTGGAAAAACACCAGGATAAGGGGAAAAATATTGGGATAAGGAAGAAAAAAAAAAGAGGTGGAAAGCAACCAAAATGAGGAGGAAAAACACCAGAACAAGAGGAAAAATACTGGGATAATGCAAAAAACAATCCCAAAATGGGGTAGAAAACAATCACAATGGTGTGAAAAATAATGGGATGGAGGGAAAATAGCAAATGAGGCTGAAAACCACCAGGTTGAGGGGGAGAGCTCTGTGAAAAGGTGGAACATCACTAGGAAAAGGTGGAAAGACATTGGGAAAAGGTGGAAAAACACTGGGATGAGGCAACACCTGCCTAAAAGAGGTTGATGAACAACGGTAAAAAGTAAAAAACCCCCAGAATTAGGTGGAAAACCACAAGCATTAGGTGGGAAAACAGCAAAATGAGGTGAAAATGAAGGAAACAATGGAGGATTCAAGGATCGGGATAAGGATCGGGAAAGATCCCTCAGGAAATCCTGTCCGGGCACGACAGACTCAGGATCTGGGATAGGATGAGTTTATTTCCAATGGGATCAGAGCAGGACAACAAGACCTCAAATCCAACTTTTCCCTCTCCCAATTCACTCTTTCCCAGCTTTCCCTCGATCCCTCCAGCAACGCTGGGAGCGGGGCAATCCCAGGGGAGTTTTCCATGGATTTCTGCCATGTAAATCCATCCCACAGCAAATTTTCCAAGGATTTCTCTGTGAATCCATCCCAAGGTAAGTTTTCAATGCATTTTCTAACGCAAATCCATCCCATGGCAAGAGTTTTCCATGGATTTCTGCAATGTGTCATTCCCATGGAAGACAATTCCTCATGGACTTTTCCAAGGGGTCAATACGTCGGGAATATCCTGCTCCAAAGGTTTTTACCTCCATGCGATTCCTGCCAGGAATCTGCTCCTTTTCCCATGGATCTGCAGGTCCCTCCGAAGATCCAGCTCCAGGATGAGATTCCCTTTGGATGCAGCACAGAATTTTGGGAATTTCTACTCCAGCACCTTAGAATCATCTCCGGAGTTGTTCCTTTCCCAAATTCCTGCTGCGGAATTCCAGCTGTGCTATGAGTGGTTTCTTCTGTCTTCATTCTTATTCCAAAGGTGTCGCTGCTGTTCCTGACAGGATTGGCTGGACACGGGAGAAGCTTCCAGCAGCTTCCAGTGGAATCCAGCCCTGGAGCCTCCTGGGATTTGACCGTGCAAAGCCATGAAAAAGCTGATGGAAAAAATACTGGGATGGGCTGGAAAAATCATGAAATGGGATGAAAAAATGCCGGGATGAGGCAGAAAAATACCAGGATGGGCTGAAAAAACACTGGGACGGGCTGGAAAGACAACAAAATGGGGGAAAAATACTGGGATGAGGCAGAAGAATACTGGGATGAGGGGAAAACTATCGGGATGGGGAGGAAAATTCTCAAAATGTAACAGAAAAGCTACAAAACCAGAGAAAAGTCTAAGAATGGGGCAGGAAAACATCGGGATGAGACAGAAAACTAACAAAACCAGGCAGAAAAGCACCGAAATGAAAGGAAAAAAACCACTGGAATGAGGTGGAAAAGCACCGGGATGAGGTGGAAAACACCCGGATTTCCGGAAGGAGGCAGCAGCATTTTTCTGCGATGGAGGCTCTGAGCTTTTTCTGCCTCCAAGCTTTTCCCAAATCACAAGGAGAAGTAGTCCAGGGCTCCGTGGCCATAGGGATTGTAAGTCCAGACGAGATCGGTTCTCCCAGAATTCGCCAGCAGCTGGGAAATCTCTGCGGTGGCTGCTGCCAAACGTTCCCCATCCATGGGCTCCTCGTAAATCCGTCGGGATCCTGGGACTCGACGCGGAGGCTCTGGCTTGTAGCAATCCACAGGGAAGGGATACACAACCAGGTGGAGATCCAGCAGCTCCAGGGTTTTCTGGAGCAGATCCTTGAGCGCAGCCGTGGACAAGGAATTGCCATAGAGTCCCAGGAAGCGCAGGCGGGAGCAGCGCCGGAGCGTCGGGAGCAGTGCGTCCAGGTGGGAGTCAGCCATGCGACATTCCATGAGATCCAGGTGCAGCAGCGAGGCTGAGGTTTCCTCCAGGAGCAGCCGGAGCGGCTCCAGGAGTCCCTGGGAGAAGTCGTGGCCACTCAGATCCAACCTTTTGAGGGCTGGAGCATGGAAGCTTTGAGAGAGGAAGGCGAGGTCGGCAGGAACGAGGGAGCAGAAGGCCAATTCCAAGCTTTCCAACGGGGCCTGGAGGTCGCTGCGGGAGAGAAAAGGGAGAGGTGAGGCCCAATGGAGGATTGGTGGGAGCTGGGAATGTCAGGATTCATGGGGGAAACGTGGGGAATGAGAGCTGGGATTGCATCCATGGAATCACAGGATTGTGGAATGGGTGAGGTTGGGAAAGGTCTCCAAGAACATCGAGTTCAAGGTTTGAGAATCATGGAATTATGGGATCAAGGGGTCATGGAATTGTGGAATCAAATAATAGAATGATGGAATGACTGAAGTTGGGAAAGAGCTCCAAGACCCATCAAGTCTGACCTCTGAAAATCCTCGGATTTTGGAATTATGGGGTCATGGAATAATGGAATCACTCAGGTTGAGCAAAATCTCTTAAGACCATCAAGTTCAAACTTTGAGAATCAGGGAGTTATGGGATCATGGAGCTCAGGAACTGTGGAATCATGGAGTTACATGGTCTTGGGATCACAAATTTATGGAATTATGGGATCATAATGGACCCATTAAAGATGGAAAAGGCCTCAACATCATCTAGTCCAACCTTTGGGAATCCTAGAATTAAGGAATTATGGGATCATGGAATAATAGAGTCCTAGACTATTGGGATAATGGGAACCAGGGATCACTAAGGTTGGAAAAGATCTCAGAGACCATGAAGCCCAAACTCTGGGAATTCTGGAATCAAGGATTGGGATAATGGAATCATGGGAATATTGGGATAATGAAATCCTGGAATCATGGGGTCACTAGATTGGCGAAGATCTTCAAGATCCTGAAGTTCAGCCTTTGGGAATCCTGGAATCCCAGAATTTTGGGATCATGGAGTTATGGGACGGCAGAATCATTGAGTCATGAACTGTTGGGATAACAGAATCACGGGATCATGGGAACACTGGGATAATGAATTCCTGGAATCAATGAATCCTCCAGGCTGGAAAAGACCCTGAGGACCCAGCCTTTGAGAATCTTGGAATTAAGGAGTTATGGGATCATGGATTTGTGGATAATGAAATCACTGAGTCATAAACTATGGGGATAACGGAATCCCAGGATTATGGGAATATTGGGATATTGAAATCCTGGAATCATGGCATCACTAAGATTGGGGAGAATCTCCAAGATTGTGAAGTTTAGCTTTTGGGAGTCCTGGCATATTGGAATTTAGGGATCATGAACTTTTGGGGTAACGGAATCATGGGAACATTGGGATAATGAAATCCTGGAACCATGGGATCACCCGAAGATCATCGAGCCCAATCCTTGGGAATCCTCCAGAGCTTGGGAAGACTTTGCTCCATAGGGAACTCACCAGAGGATCTGGCGCAGATTCCCAGAGAGCCGGGAGGATCCCAGGTTGAGCTCCCGGAGGCTGGGCAGCATTCCCAGCTGCCCGGCCAGGCAGCGGATTCCGATGGCTGATTCCGGCGTCGGTCGCCGCACGTCCACGTTGCTGTACTGGAGCTTGAGGCTGCGCAGCTCCGGGAAGCGCGAGAGGTGCGGCAGGATCACCGAGAGCCCAGTCAAACCCAAATTCCGGAAACGCAGATCCACCCTCCGCACGCAGGAAGGATCCAGAGATTCCAGCAGGCTCACGATGCCGGCCAGTGAGAGCTTTTCTGCTTGGAATTCGCGGCACTTGAGACGCAGCGGGCCCGTGGTTCCGGTTTGGAGCGCATCACGCAGGATACCGTAGGACGTTCCGTTGACGAACAGATCGGCATGGACGTCCACGCCCGGGGGCTGTGGAGCAGTTGCAGCCGTGGCAGCTCCGGAGCGGCCTTTGTGCCGCTTGGATCCACGCCTCTGGAATTCCCGCTGGTGCTTGGACACCTCCACACAAGCCTTGGCCAAAGCTACGGTGCCAGACCAGACACTCATCCCATCAGGAGCGCGGCCGGCTGGATCATCTGGAACTCCCGTCACGTCCAGCACGCGCAGGCGGCACCTGCTGGAAAAAATAGGAAGAAACCATCAAAACGCCTGAAGGAGTTGGAGGAATTGAGGTTGTGATTATCCTGAAATTCCCAAAACCCACCTGGAGTCACGGCCGGGCTCTTCCAGCTCCCGCCGGAGCTGTGCCACCACAGCCAGGATGACGGCCTGGACACAGAGCTTGCAGGGATGATCCCGGAGCAGCTCCCGGCGCCCCACAAGCCGCTGGAAGTTGAGCACCGGGAAAGGCCAAGCGGCCACCAAATCCCGCAGGACCAGGGGTCTTCCATCCAGGAATGCCGCTTGGAAAAGGATGGGATAGAGGTGGGCGGGAAGGGCAGGAAGGATGGGAAGGGGGTGGTGTGCGACAATGCGGCGGGCGCAGAGAAAAAGGAGAGAATCTGAATATCCCGGTGGGAGTTGGCGCTTGGGAATGCATGGCGGGATTCGGGTGGAGGAGCGGCTGCGCGAGGGAGCCATGGTGGAATTCTGGGAATGTTCCTGAAATCCAGGAATATCCCTCTGGGCCGCAAAGGGAACCTGTGGGAGAAATGGGGTGGGAGAAGGGAAGCGAAAGGTGGAGTTTGGGTGGAGAAGCCTGAGTGGAGATTCTGTAAAACTGGGTTCCTGGAGCACCCACAAAAGAGTGTCACCCAGAGAATCCTCATACCAGTTCAGGGATCCCCCAAACCACTCCAGAGACCCCCAAACCAGTCCAGGGATCCCCAAACCAGTCCAAGCTCCCTCTAAACC
>VWZS01007291.1:25392-47339 GCA_013397075.1 Rhabdornis inornatus
ATTTTATTATTAATAAAATACTAACAGTAATATTAATAACAATATTAATACTAACTGCTATTAATATTGCTACTAATATTAATAGCAATATCACTATTAATATTACTATTGCTATTAATATTGCTATTAACATTAACATTAATAAACTTATCATCTCGTTAATTACACCAACTCTATCTCACTCCTATTAATTACCCAAATTAATTAATTAATCCCCCATTCCTCTGTCCCAGCTGCCCCTCTGCCCTCCCTTGGCTCCCTGGAAAATTCTGGGAATTCCCGAAATTCTGGGAATTCCTGGGTCCCTACCCGGGATCTCCTCGTTCTGGGGCTTTGGTTTCTTTCGCAATTTGGGTTTCTTCTGATTGGTCCTTGCCAGGAGGTGCCGGAGGTGCCGCGAGACTGGGGAAAAGCACCGGGAATTCCCGCGGGGAACAGACATCGGGAGCGGGAGAACAACAGGAATTAACATGGAATTGAAATGGCATTGAAATGGGAAAAAGAATCAAAATTAAAATTAAATTTAAATTAANTGAAATGAAATAAAAATTTTGATAGTGAAATAAAACTTGAATTTAAATTAAAATTTAAAAAATGAAATTGGAATAAAAATTGAAATGGGAATTAAAAAAAATTAATAATGAAATTAATCTAAATTTTTAAAATTGCAATTGGAAATGAAATGGGAATTTAAACTAGAATAAAAATTTAATTGAAATTCAAATTTTAAAATTGAAATGAAATTAAAATTTGAAATTAAAATTTGAAATAAAATGGAAAATGAAATTTAATGAAAATTTATCATAAAATGAAAACTTGAAGTGAAATTGAAGTGAAATTTGAAATTACATTCAACTAAAAACTGAAACAAAAATTGAAATTTAAATAAAATTGTAATAAAATCAAATTAAAAAAAGGAGAGTAAAATGAAAAGAAAAACGAAATAAAATTGAAATTAATAAAATTATCAATTGAAGTTTAAATTGAAATTAAAATCTTGATAGGAAATTAAAGGAAAAACTGAAAGGAAAATGAAACAATTAAAATGGAAATAAAAATTGAAAGGAAATGGAAGTGGAAATGAGAATAAAAACATTGAATTTAATTTGAATTAAATGAAACATTGAAATGAAGTGATAATGGAAATGAAAATAAATAATTGAAGTGAAAATGAAAATTAAAAACACATTTCAATACAAATGCAAAATTAGAATAGAAACATAACAATATTAAATTTGTTTAAAAATAAATTAATTAAAAATAAAACAAAAATAAGTCAGCAATGATTAAAAAGCAAAATAAGTAAACAAAGATTTAAAAAATAATAGTTTAAAAATTTAATGAAATAGAAATAAAAAATGAAAATAAAAATAAAATAGTTATTAAAACAATATTTAAAGAAAATAAAGATGAAAAATAATATCTAAGAAAAAATAAAGATGAAAATTAAAAATACAATGGAAATCAATCAAACTAGAAAATAAAGTAAGACAATTAAAACGAAAATAAGCAAGATCAAAATTAAAATATAAATTAACAATAGAAAAATTAATAAGTAAAAATGAAATTAAAAAAGAAGAAATAAATAAAATAAAAATTATATTTAAAACTGAAATTAAAAGGAATAAAATAAAAATAAAATGGGAATAAAAACCTAATTGAAACGACAATGAAAGCGCAAATTTAACCAAACAAGATGGAATCGAAAATGCAAATAAAACAAATTGACAACGAAACCAAGCAGCACAAAGACAACAAAATTCCTGGAAAAAACACAGAAAAACTCAAAATGAAGGTGGAATTTGGGAATTCCCAGGGAAGGGCTCTATTTGGCTGGGGAGGAGTTGGGGGCGGAGCCTCCCAAATGTGATGGGAAATGAGTTTGACACCTCTGGTGGGACCAACCCAACCCATTGCGACATTCCCGGGAATTCCCATCGGGAACCCTCCAGGGTCGTCTCCACCTTCTGTGCCCACCTGGGGTGGGATTATCTCCCGGTGACCCCCAGGAACTGAAGGACACCTTGGAACCACAGGAGAAATTTGGGATCCAAAATTCCCAAATCCTCCTGGATTCCCAATCCCACCTCATACATGTCCCACCGGGAGGTGACATCAACTCCTGGGGATGTTCAGATGGGGAAGGATTTGGGACAACCAATCCCAAGGCTGGAGAGGTTCTCCTAAAATTCCCAAATTTCTGTCTCCGTCTCCGGCCGTGACCAAAAACCTCGGGAGATGGGAATCTTCTGGGTTCCGTCCCAAAACTGGGGCTTTTTTGGGATCCAAAGCTACTGGAGAGAAAACATCTGGAGGTGGTAATGATGGAAACCATGGAATTATGGAAATTTGGATCCAAAGCTACTGGAGAGGGAAAATCTGGCATAGGAATGATGTAACTCATGGAATCACGGAATTGTGGATCCAAAGCTGCTGGAGAGGAAACATCTGGAGGTGGGAATGATAGAAACCATGGAATCAGGAAATGGTTTGAGTTGGAAGGGACCTCTTAAGGTTGGGTTGGAAGGAACTTCAGGGGATAGAAGTTCCACGAGTGGAGGTGACGCTGATCCTACAAAGGTGTCAAAGATCATTTCCTCTTGGACCTCCCCCTGGATTTCTGGGAAGGAGAAGGCTGGGGAAGGCCCCAGAGCACCGGGTGCACCTCCAGGAGATGTTTTGGATGAGTTCCTCATCCACCTTTTCATGAGGAGACTCAGCCAAGAAGAAAGGAACCAAATCAGCAGTTAGGACATGGAATCATGGAATGGTTTGGGTTGGAAGGGACCCCAAAGACCATCCAAGGACACCTTCCACTGTCCCAGCTCACTCCAATCCCCATCCAGCCTGGCCTGCAACACTTCCAGGGATCGAGGACAACCACATAAGCCACCAGGCAGCGGTTCCTCACTTACCTTTGGTGTCATTCACCGGATCCATATGCCGGTAAATGTATCCTTCAAGATAGGAATGGAATTTGGGAGTGGGTGGGAAAAAGGCCAAACAAATGGCCATGAGCTCCCAGCCACGGGCCAGGCTCTCGTAACGGAAGTTCTCGGTGGTCTGCCGGCACAGCTGGATGTAGAGCTCGTCTCGCAGCCCCTGCATGCTCCAACCTTTGGTGGCAATCTCCAAGGCCACGTTGAGCTGGTCCGTCTTGGCCCGCCGGTCGCCCATGTACATCTGGATGAGCTTGAAGATCTCGCATGCCTCCTTCTTGACATTGCGGTCGTTGGTCATGATCATGGGTTTCTTGATGGATTCGCTGCTCCAGGCCAGCATGTTGGCGATGGAGACCTTCCGTCGGAAGAGCCCTTGGGTGTGCTTGTTGAAGTGCTTGGAGGCCCAGTTCTCAATGTCCGTCTCTGAGGAGGGCTTGCGCAGGTTGAAGGTGGGGAAGACACAGCTGGCGCTCGGCATCATGTTCCGCGTCTGCCGGCTGCTCTCGAACTGCGCGCAGGCGCCGAGGTCCTCGGACTGGGGGACAACAGGTGGGACAGGTCAGCAGTGCTGGTGGGGTGGGAGTGCTGATGGAACAATGATCGATCAATCGATCGTTCAAGCAGCAGATCAAAAAAAGACCAACCAATAATCCAATGAACCAACCAAGCAACCAACGGATCAATCAATGAACCAACCAATCAATGAGTCAACCAAAAAATAGATCAATCAGCAAACTGATCAATGAAACAACCAGTAAACCAATGAACCAGCCAACCAACAGATCAATCAAGGAACCAACCACTCAAAAATTCAACAAAAAAATAGATCAATCAACAAACTGGCCAATGAAACAACCAGTAAACCAATGAACCAGCCAACCAACAGATCAGTCAATGAACCAACTAACCAATGAATCAACCAACAAACTGATCAATGAAATAACCCATAAACAAATCAGTCAAGCAACAGATCAATCAATGAACCAACCAACTGATCAATCAACAAACCCTCCAATGAAACAACCAGCCAGTAAACCAATCAGTCAACCAATGAACAAATGGATCAATCAACCAAGCAATCAACCAATGAATCAAGCACCAAACTGATCAATGAAACAACCATAAACCAGTCAACCAACAATGGATCAATCAACTATGCAACCAACCAACAAATCAACCAACAAACCAATAAATTAAGCAAGCAAGCAAGCAAGCAATCAACCAACAGATCAAAAAACTTACTAACCAACCAATAAACCAATGAACCAACCAGCCAACTGATCAATCAACAAACCGATCAATGAACCAACCAGCCAGTAAACCAATCAACCAACAAATGGATGAATCAACCAAGCAAGCAACCAACAAACCAGTCAATCGATCATTCAATAAACCAATAAACCAACAAAGAAACCAGTGGATCAAAAAACTGACCAACCAACCAACCAACCAACCAACCAACCAACCAACCAACCAACCAGCTGATGAATCCACAAACCAATCAGCCAACCAACCAATGAAACAGTCAACCAAGCAATGAACCAACAAACTGATCAATCAACCAAGCAATGAACCAACAAACCGATCAATCAACCAAGCAATGAACCAACCAATCAACCAACATCATCCAACCAATAGATCAGCCAACAAACCAATCAACCAACCAATCATCCAACCAATAAATCAGCCATCAAGCTGATTAATCAACCAACTGATCAGTGGAGAAACCAACAGACAAACCAACCAACCTACCAATGAATCATTCCAACAAACCGATCAATCAACTAATCAATTAACCAAGCAATGAACCAACTGATCCATCAATGAACCAACCAATCAACCAACAAATCAATCTATCAATCAGTCTATTAATAAATCAATTGATCACCCAACCAACCATTGCAGCATTCAGAGGTCTTCCCATAAACCTCATCCTCTTCAAGGAGCTTCTCCTCAGTCCCATCAGGGCCAAGTGGAGCTGACTCAGTGCCAGCAGCCAAGGTGGGTGGCACTGATTGGCATCAGGAGGGAGGGGACTGGTGGGGACAAGTGACAGGCTGGACTCTTCACACTTGCTTGGTGGAGTCATGGACAGAAGAAGTTGGTGGCAACATGGGGGAAGCAAAGGGTAAGTGGCTTTGGGTTCCACTCATCCTTTGGGGACACTGGGGACACACCCACCTTTAACAGCCTCCCAGGAAACCCCCTCTACCCAAAATCACCTTCCAGGGTGGTTCTCCAGTGGCCACAGGAGGAGGTTGGTAGCTCCTCCAAGCCGTGAGCGACATGGATGGTCCTTCTGAACATCCCAAGGGACAGGAGATGCTCAGGATTTAATTTTGACCTCTGCAGAGCATCCAGCTGGGAAGGACACGGAGGACCCCTGTGGATCAGTGTCTTCCTCCTTCTGGAACCAGCACAGCTTGTGGATGTCACCCCAGGAGGTGGAGGGACATCCCAACAGCTGGTGACCAGCATGGAGGAGGCCAACAAGGGACAATTGGGATGGACAATTCCCTACAAGGTGGCTTCATCATCTCTTCTGCAACATCCAGGCCAGCACGGCCTGGGTTTGGGGGCCCTGGGGATGTGACCCATGGCAGGGAAGGACACACCACATCATCCACAGGTGACACCACTGTCCTCACCACGTGGTGTGGAGGTGCTGTGTTGGTGACCCTGAGCAGAGTCTGTGGGCAAGGTGACTCCAGTGGTGCCATGGACTCGGGGATGGGCTTTAGATGAGGAACAGAAGAAAAGCAGAAGGCGGAAAGACCTAGGAGGTGGAAAATCCAGGAGGGGACAAGGAAGCCACTCAAAGAGCCACCAGAGCTGCTGGCAGGTGACTGAGCTTCTACTCCTTCAAACAAGTGAAGTTTCTTGTCTTTTCAACAACCTGTCCTGTTCCAATTTTGAGATCTTGCTATCAACATTGCTCCACTCCCATCTTGACTGCAGTGATGATGGCAGGAGATGCTAAAAGGTCTCTCACTTAGTAGTCGTTGGGGATGTTGCTCTTCCAAAATCTGGTCTGTGAGCTGGACCAGAGCCACCAAGAACACTCAGGGAGAAGGAAAGGACCACATTGGTTAGGGACATCAACCTTCTCCAGCCACGGAGAGCGTGGTCAGGCCAGGGAGTGACACTGGAAGCGAAATGTGTTGGATCCTCTACTGCCAGAGCCAGTAGGAAATTAACTTCAGTCTTAATTAGCTCTAATTAGCACCTAAATGAACTTTGGGGGATGCCCTGGCCTACAAGAAGGGGATAAGCCATCGGGTGTCAACTGCAAATGGCCATGACCTCCTGCCTGTCCCACGGGGTGACTCTGGTGTCACCTCCAGAATTAGGGAATCCTCAAGGGAGAAGGTCCTGGAGCCACCTGGATGGGGCTTGGATGCACCTCAGTGGGGACACTTCACTGGTGACAATCACAGTCGTGAGCATGGAAGGGTTTGGGTTGGAAGCGACCTTCAAGATCATCCCATTCCAATGGCCAGGAACACCTCCCACTATCCCAGGTTTCTCCAAACCCTGTCCAGCCTGGCCTTGGACACTTTCAGGGATGGGGCAGCCGCAGCTTCTCTGGGAAGCCAGTGCAGTGTCCCACCACCTTGTGGTCCCTGAGGTCGAGGACAACAAATGGGGTCACCAGGACAGAAACCTCTGAGGAGTGGAGGATTCCCATTACATCCCAAGCTCTGTGAAGGCGGCGTAGGATCACTAATGGTGGCAGCTTTTCCTCCTGGCATGAAGATCTGGAGTTCTCCAGTTTTGGGTTTGGACCTCCTCAAGCAGCACTGAGTCCTTGGGGACAATTGTGCTTCAGGAATCTTCTGCTGCCTTTGGATGCAATGCTCCACCGATTTCATTACACGTTTCCTTGCACATTTCATTACACACAGGATGTCCATACACATGTGGACAAAACAGGAATTTTCCTGATGATTTGCTGTTCCCAGCTCTGTGTCCAGGGTCTCCTTCCTGCTGACACCAAATTCCATCTTCCAGATAGTTTTCCAGGCAGGATTTATCCCCACACGTGGCATCATCACCTGTTTTTTGGAAGCCCTGACAGCCTTTCCCTGACTTTCCCTGGAGGGGAGGGGACTGATGAAGGACATCCAGAAGCTGATGGAGGATATCCAAGAAACAGGGAAACATCTGATGGGCTGGAATCTGGGCAGGTGGGATGTACCAGCTCCAGCAATTCCAGGTCAGAGCCTCAGGGTCTTCTCTGGAATGGGAGTTTGGAGCTGGAGGAATCTTTGGACAGGAAACAGGCAGCCTACAACCCTGGGAAACAAATCCTGGAAAACTGGTGGCTCACTTATCCCAAGGTTTTGAGGAACTGCCTTGCTAAGGACCAACATCTTTGAGGGACCACCTTGGCAAAGACCAACATGTTTGAGGGACCACCTCGGCAAGGACCAGCTTTGAGGGACTATCTTGCCAAGGACCAACACCTCTGAGGGACCACCTTGGCAAGGACCAGCTTCCCTGAGGGATCATCCAGGGATGGGCACTCGGGAATCTCCTGGGAGCGGGGTGGATCCAGGATCCCACTGAGATAGGAGAAGCCACGGCACAGAGCTGCCTGTGCTCAATCCTGGTGTGGGATCACCCCAGTGACCATCCCACTGGATCTACACTGGAGGAGAAGCAGCTTCAACCAGGATTGGCCACACAGTGAAGACCCCCAAAACCAAGAACATTTCCAAGGGCGTTACCTGAGAGGGATGCAGGTAGGGCTCGGGGGAGGCCAGGTTGGTCTGGACGGAGACGCTCTTCTCCAGCAGGATCTGGGGGAAGCCCAGCTTCTCGAAGGTGTTCCTCTTCCAGTGCTTGTTCTCCTGCTGCGCTAACGCCTCGTCCTCGCTGAAGGCTCGCACCACCGGGCCCGGCATGGGCAGCGGGAGGGCTCCGTCACTCTCGTAGCCCGAACCGTCCTTTTGGGAATCCCAGCTGCTCCGTTGCTTCATGTGGTAGTGGGCCTGCTGCGCTTCCCACGCCAGGCGTGCCTGAGCCAGGAACGGCTCCGGGAAGCCCCGTGCCGCCTCCGCCTCGGCCGCCTTGCTCTCCGTCCGGTTCATCGGTGACCTGTTGGGTCCTGGTGTGGCTCGTTCGTCACCCAGCTCACCCAACACCTCCCGCTCCCCTGAGCCGTCCGTGGAGGAGGCATTGGCGTCGTGGTTCACCGAAGGCTTCCTGCTTTTCCTCTTCCTGGTGGAGGGCGAGTAACCAGTGGAGGACAGGGTGTCCTGCTGGCTGGACCACGACATGGAGTCCTCACCCTGGGCCACCTGGGCCCCCGTGGGACCAGGGCAGAAGTCAGGTCCCTCCATGCTGCTGTAGTCGCCCGATTTGATCTCCAGGCGTTGGTCCCGCACCAGGCAGGGGCTGTGCTGCAGTGAGTAGGAGCCGCCGATGGGGTTGGGGGAATATTTGTGCCTCAAGCCTGTCTTCATCTTGGGGCTAGAGCCCGACTGCTCCACATAGACCAACTGCCGGACATATTCCTTGCCGGCTGGGCTGTATTCCAGGCTCATGAAGCGGTCGGGACACTTCTGCTTAGTGAGCACCAACTGCTGGTAGGGTGAGTTGGAGCCTTGCTTGGGCGACTGAAGGAAAGGGTGAGGCTTCCGGATGGGCGACTTCTGGGGTGACCCGGCCTTGTAGCTCCCGCTGGCTTCGTACTGCATGTCCACGGGTGGCTCATCATAGATGGGAGCCTGGTATTCCATGGGGGGCTCCTCATAGAGCGGGGGCTCGTAGGCGTAGCGGGGTGACGAGGGCTGGGATTCACTGGAATGTTTGCGGTGCTGGGCTTGGAGCGGTGAGCAGAAGGAATCACCCCGGCCCAGCAGCGGCGAGCAGCTGCCCACATGCTCGGCCCTCTTCAGGAAGGGTGACTGCTTCCTGTCCGGGAAGAAGACGGAGTTGTCGGCGTCCGAGGAGAAGGTTTGGAGGTTGGGCGACTGTTGGCCACCCGAGGGCCGGCGGGAGCGGGAGCCCTGTTGGTTTTCTGGGGCATAGCCGTTGCCTTGGTGGAGGAGGAAGCTGGGCTCCCGATCCGTCACCTTGATCAGCATCCGCTCCTTGGTGCCAGCATTCCATCGGAGGGATGAGGTCCTGCGAGGAGAAACATCGGGGGGGGAGGTGTCAGAATTCCACCAGAATTTGGGATCGCTGGTCCCAAACCTCCCAAACCACCACAGAGCCTGGAGGACGGATATTCCTGAGCACCCGAGAGATGGGAGGGATCGGATGGGATTGGATATTGGACAAGGCATGGAGGGACAGGACATGGGGAATGGCTTCCCACTGCCAGAGGGCAGGGCTGGATGGGATAACAGGAAGGAATTCTTCCCTGTGAGGGTGGTGAGGCCTGGAATGGAATTCCCAGAGCAGCTGTGGCTGCCCCATTCCTGGAAGTGTCCAAGGCCAGCTTGGACAAGGCTTGGAGCAATCCAGGATAGCGGAAGGTGTCCCTGCCCAGGAGATTGGATATTGGGAAGAAATTCTCCTATCAGGAATTCTTCCCTGGCACAGCGGGTTTTCATCTCCTCTCTCCCTGTTCCAAGTCACTGGCACACTCAAGAGGAAGAGCAAAGATGGATTTATGGAGCTGCCTGGTTCACAGGAGGGATCCGAGCTGGAATTTGTTGTTCCCTACACACAGGAAAGCACATCCTGTCACCAATCCCACACTGGAACAGAAGATGCCGGAGGCACCATCTGCTCTCCCAGTTTATCCCTCTCCAATTCTTGTTTATTCCCAGCCATTTGTCCCTTCTGTCCCCCAGGAAAAGGTGAGTTCAATTGCTGCATTTTGAGTGAAAAAGTCCCAGAAAAAGCCATAAAACAATTCCCTGCAAGAAACTCCACAGTCTCTCCTTTTTTGTCCTCACTCCAAGGGATTTGGGAACGATTTATTCCTTCCTTTTCCACCTTTGGAAGCACTTTTGGAGCTCCTGGGGTACTTGAGCCTCCTGCCAACTTCTTGCTGTTGAAAACCTGGATGAGTTTGTGTTCCTCCACCTTGGTTTGATGGATCTCAACCCCTTATGGAGCCCTTCCAGACCCTCAAAATTCTGTCCATGACCACAAAATCATGCATTCATCGAACGGTTTGGGTTGGAAAGGGCCTTAAAACTCATCCAGTTCCATCCCCTGCCATGAGCTGGGACACCTTCCACTACCCCAAGTTGCTCCAAGCCCTGTCCAGTCTTGCTCTGCTCCTGAAAAATCTGCTTTTCCTGCTCAAACCACGCACAAAAATCTTGGATGTCTCCACGTTTCTTCTGTGCTGGAGGTCTTTAATCCTCATGAATAACCTGATTTTTATACACAGATCCCAAAAATTGTAAGGAAAGAAAATGGAAGATCCACAGAGGATTCATAGTGGAACTGGACTGGAATTCCCATGGAATCTGTAGCTGCCCCATTCCTGGAAGTGTCCAAGACCAGGCTGGACAGGGCTTGGAGCAACCTGAGATAGCGGAAGGCATCCCTGCCCATGGAAAAGGGTTGGAATGCTATGGTCTGGAATTTCCCTGCAGAAATCCGTGTTTCCACATTTTCTCCACCCCCACCCAAACCCAAATCCCTCCTAAATCCAGGTGTTTTTACTCAAACCAGGTGAAATTCCACTGCTTAATTCCCAGCTTTGCAGCTGGCATTAATATTTCAGCCCACGGCATCTGGCATCAGCAGATCTGAATAAAAATCCCCAGCGGAGCAGCGGCGCTTCCGTCAAATCACCTCGTTCTTGCCAATCCCAAATATTAAATAACGGGAAGCAATATTCCTGAAAGCTCCATGGATTATGGGTGAACTCTCCCCCCCCCCCAAAAAAAAAAAAAAAGCCGCAAAATAAATGGAATTTTCCCCCAGCAAAAGGAATCCCAAAAAAGCAGTTTTTGTCCTTAATTTGCTGCCCACGAGTGGCGTGGCCGCTCCAAGAAATTAAAGGGATCTGGCACAGGGCATCCGGCAGAAATTCCAAGTATTCCTGTTATTTCTGGCTTGGCCCTGGGTTGTCCCTGCTGTTTTCTCTGCGCGGGGAACATTTTTCCAACTCTGTACATTTCCATGACAAAACCGCTTCCCAAATCCCTGCGAATCTCCTATCCAAGGAATCGATTTCTTTGGAAATTTGCGTGATTCCCACATAATTCCCATCTGGTTTAGGGCAGGATTTTTCCATGTCCTCTTAAATCTTCTTCCCTCCTTGACTTTCTTCCAACCTTTGTGAAGTCAACAATGGAGGGGAGAGGAGAAACCTGGATCCCTCATCCAGGAATTCCTTTGCTCCCTCATTTACGTATCATTATTAATTCTGACCATCCACAGCTCAAAATACCTTAAAATCCCATCAAAACAACCAAATTTATGGATTTTTTACATTCCTGATGCTTTTAATGGAGCCGAGGGGCACCTCCACTCCATCAAGGCAGGACTGAGGGAATAAATCACAGCCCGGTTTAAGCAGAGTTATTTTTAGATAATGTTTTATTATTTTAAAACCAAAATTATTTGGGTTTTGATGGAATGAGGCGGCAACGTGAGGTTTAAAAACAAGAATATTTCCAAAATTGACCCAAACCACACATTTTCCCAAGATTTCTTCCCCTGTCCTGGTGTTGCTTAGACTTTGCAGGTGAAGATTAAAATTTAGAGCCGGGATTAAGTGGATTTTCCCCTCCATGGGAAAAGTGGAAGAAACCCTGATTTGAATAATTCAAATATTATTTTCCGATGGAACGCAGCAGGATTCTCTGGGAAAAGCAAAGGATCCCTGGGCACCCTCCACCATCCCAAATTCCCAAATTCCCACCGCGCCCTCGCTCTTCCTCACCTTCTTCCCCCAGCTGCGGGATTTGGGAGCATCTTCTCCCTCCGCCTTCCACCTGAACTTAAAATTCCTTTTTCCAGGGCTAAACTGGGATGGGAATGAGGGAAGCAGCCCGGCCCCCCTTCCCTCCCAGCTGGGCACCGCCTGCTCTGAGTGCATCCCACTGGGAAGTCTGGGGTCAGGGATGAGCCGGCGGCGGAAAAAACCCTCCCTGTGCCTGGCACGGTGCCCGGTGCCGCTCTGGCAGCAGGAAAAAATCTTCACGAAAAATCAGGGAAAGGTGAGCAGCAGAACCTGAAGATGTCCAGGCTTCCACCTGAAGCCTCTCGTGATCCGTCCGAAATTTTCCAGCTGGGAAAATGTCCTCAGGACAGGAATCTGGCCTCTATAATAACGGAAAAACCTTGTATTTTATGCTGGTTTGTAATTAAATTAAGCAATATGATGAAATCCTCCATCCTTAAGGTTACACTGCTCTGCACCTGCAAGTAGCACTCTTCCCAAAAATTTACATGGAATTCCATATATAAGAATATCCCAGGGCTTGAACTGAAATTCTAAATTCTATGTTTTGAAATTTTAAATTTTAAATTCCTGGTCCAGCCCTATTTCTCAGTTTTTGTGGGGTTTGGGGTTCTCACAACCCCACCATGGCCTCTCCAATCCTTCTTCCACACTTCCAATCCCTTTTCCCATCTTCAGGAGCCTGGAAGCGTCACTTCCTCCTTGGAATTAATTTTTTTACGAAGCCTTTTGATTGGTTGAAGCTGATTCCGAGAAAAACTGGAATGAGCGAGGTGAAGTTCGTGTAATTTGGGCAATAAAATGGGTATTTGGGAAGAACAGCCAGGATGGAGTTTTCCCAGGATGATTTGATGGATACAACACAATCCATGGGATATTCAGGAAGGGGAAAATCCAGTTTGGTCTTTCTGGGGGAATTTTGGGAACGGTGAAGCCCAAATCTTGGTTTGATGGATGTCCACGACCTCCCGAAACTCCTCCACACTCACTTCCATTCCCAAAGAATTATACCCATCAAAATACCATTAAAAAAAAAAAATCCTTATTATTTTTCCAAAACTCTTAGGGATTGTCCAATCCCTGTCTCCGGATGGCGCTATGGGATCACTTTTAGCTCCAAGCCCTCAACATCAAGTCCCTTCTGTGAAACATCTCCGATGTTCTGCTGCTCTGGTGGCATGGGTGCTAATTAACATCCATGGAAGCTGATCAAGACCAGAGGCTCTTGATCCTTGCCACCCCATTCCCACTTTTTTTCAGTGGAAGCAGGGCCGGGAGGATGAATTTTTGATCCCATCGCTTGGTGGGATGGTCAGGTTGGGATTTCGGGGGCCACAAATCTGTAACCAAAGGATTTTATGGGATGTAGATGACGAAGAAAGACCAGAACGAACTTGGATGTGGACCTTCCCCAGGCCACACCACCCACCTTGTCCTCTTGGTTGATGGCACCTGTGATAGCCGAGGGGTCTCCAGTGAGCTCCTCTGGGATCAATCCCATCCAGAACCCACCAGGAGGAAGCACAAGACCAACATGACCAAGCCGGACATGGAGGACACAGACACCAAATTCTCGGGAGCCAATTAAATTAAATTAATCCCAATTAAAGCAATCTCCCCAAAAATAGTCTCTTTCCAAAATCCAAATGTCACCGGAAAACAAGAGGAGATCTTTCCAGATTGGAGAGGGAGGAGGGAATGCTGGGAAAGGAGCACAGAAGAGCCTTTATTGTTACGAGGAAGTACAAAGAGACCAGAAGTGACATTTCCCGAAATAGCTGATCAATAGGGAATCTGCTCCTGCTGGCTCTGGGAGCGCCACAAAGAGTTCCAAAAATGGTGATTTTTTTTTAGCTGTTGCCTATTCCGAGTGGGTTTTGCATTCCCCTGTGCCAAAGACTTTCTGCCTCGTGCTGTCTTCAGCCTGAATTGTTCATGCCTGATGGGACACAGGGAATGGCTTCCCACTTCCAGAGGGCAGGGTTAGGTGAGATTTTGGGAAAGAATTCTTCCCTGTGAGAGGCTGGAATGGAATTCCCAGAAAAGCTGTGGCTGCTCCACCTGGAGGTGTCTGGATGGGGTTGGATGAGGCTTGGCCCAGGAGGTCCCACCACTGCGATACCCCCAAGAGCAACCATCAACCCTCATCCCTTTTTTCCCAAAAGACAGGATTTTCATCTCGTGGCTCCTCACTGGTATCAATTCTGCTCCTCTTCCTCACTTCCAAGGGAACCAGGGACTGGACTGACCTCCAAAAATTAGGAATTTATGAACTCAAAACATTTATGAACTCAAAATCCAGCGTGGTGGTTCCTCACCTCCTTCCTGGGCTTTTCCAAAGTGCCTACAAGTCTCTTCCTGAATTTTGGGCCTGGGTTTAGACAACTCTGCCAAATTACAGCCATTCCCTGAATCCACGTGGCACTAGGACAAGGATGGAGATGGGCTGAACATGGCCAGGGCAGGATTTGAAGATTCCCATGGCTGGAGATGAATCCCCTATGAGAGCCAAGAGGTGAAAACAGCTGGAAAATTACAAATTTTTGGTGAATTACAGCTGTCCCCCAAAGCAGAGGTGACCCTACCTCCTAAATCCTGGCAGACATCAACTCACCTCTGAAACCACCTCAGATGCCTCCATGTGAGGTTCTGTGGTGTCCCTGCCCTTGGTGCCAGGATTTTTGGGAGCCAACCCCAATTCTCTCCTCACTTCCCCAATTTCTTTGCTATGAAGCAATTCCTGTTGACCACAAAAAGATCAAAGACCTCTTCAAACACTCCTGGATGTGGAGTTCCAGGAGAAACTGAGGAAGACCAAGCCAAGGATCCCGTGCAGGTGAAGTAGCCGCCATCCTGCTCACCAAGAATACCCATGGAAGAACCGGGATTCTCCCTGCTCATGGATTGGACATCCCAACTCTCTACAAAGAGCTGGAACACAACAGGGCACATTCTCTAGCTATGAAGTCTGGAACTGAGGGATTTGCCACATCTTTGGAGAACTTGGGTGCCATCCCTGCTGTTGGAAGGAGAAAGGGAGAAGAATGTCCTTAATGTTGAAGATTTTTGGTCCAAAATCCAGCTTGAGCAGCCTTGGACCTTCCATCCATTGACTGGCCAATGCAACCATGGGACGAAGACAGAAATTTGGAATTTCTCCCACAAACAAGCAGATATCCCTATGGGAATATTGATTTTGGATTAGCAAAGAGTTCAACTCCCTCAATGGAATGAGGGCGTGAAGCAGCTCCTGGGACCACAAATCCAGAGAGAATGAAGAGAGAAATGGTTAAGGGCAGGGATCCTGAATGATGGGATTTGGGATTCCGGGGCTTCCTGAGAAAAGCCTTCTAGGCAGACGGAGCATGATGTCATCCTCTTAATGACACCCACTAATCTTCATTATACTGGAAAAATCTCCCATAGTAATTGTTGGCTGGGAACTCTGAGGAAGCGGAAAAATTCTTTCCCTGCTCTCAAGTATGTTGCTGCAGCTCCTGGGGCAATCCAGGGAGCTGAACCCCAGAGCTGCACCTGGTGGTGGCGACAATTCCATGGATGAGGATTCCTCAGCTGAATTCCACAGGATTTCTCAGTCAAGGTCCAGCTTCTCTCCACAAGCCAACTTGATCCCACACTTTGTCCCAACATCTGGGAGGTCTCCAGCTTCTCCTTTCCTGGCCAAACAGGATGGAGGAAGGCAGGAACCATGACCTGTCATCACCATGCTTCCCCATCCACCAGAGAACCATGGAGGAGTTGTGGGACTCAATCCTGTATCCCTCTGCCATTTTCCAGAGGAAAACCTCTGGAATTAATGCCAGACACAAGGAGAAGAGGGTTGGAAGGACCTGAGAAGGCTGTTGGCTTGCAGACCTGATTTTCCAGCTGAGCCTGGAACCTCCAGGATCATTTGACGAATGGGGTTTGGAAGTGGATGAATCTGAGGGAGCTCCAGTGGGAAGCGTTTGAGGGCTCATCCCACTGCATGATGGATCTTTGAAGCTCCGGTTGGGTTCCATCCTGCTCCAAGTTTGTCATCTCCATGCTGGCATGAACCCGTGGGGACAACGAGAGATCCCCAAATCCCTTTGCAACCTTTCCAAAGGTCCTGGAGCACCAACCTTCCCATCCTTGGAATTGTCCAAGGCCAGTTTAGACAGGGCTCTGAGCGACCTGGGATAGTGGAAGGTGTCCCTGCCCTTGGAATGGTTTGGGTGGGACTGGATGATCTTTGAGGTCCCACCCAACCTGTTCCGTGATTCCATGATTAATTTTTCCCCCTCACAATTAATCCCCTTAACAGGAATTCATCACAAGCTCAGATTCCAGCTCGTGGCACTCATGGGGTTAAACCAAAATCCCACCCAGAGACTCGTTCTTCCAGAAGGATGTCCACTCACAGCTAATTAAGCAAAGCTGCTAATTAGCTCCTTGGCTGGCGGCAGGCTGGGGGAAGGGCAGCCAGGGCTGCTCCATGGGTTTTTATGGGATTGGGAAGACGGAGGCGTCTCCTGCAGCACAGTTGATGCCAACAGCTCATGAGCGCAGTGACACTGAAGCTTTTAATTGCCACCAGCCCAAATACATGTTGTCCCTGTCACTGCTCCGTGTCCCCATCACCGACAAATCCCAACGGATTCTGGCTCGGCTCCCACTTCCCAAAATTGAAACACCAATCCCTGTTTCCCAACCAAACAGCTCCACGCTTCCCAAATCTCACTCCTTCCCACTCTTCCTGGGAATTGCATTTGCCGAGCTTGTGGGTGGGAGATCAGGTTGTCCATGGATTCATGGAGAGTGTTCGGCTGGCAAGGACAAAAACCTGATCCCATCACCCTGCTAGTTTTCCCTCCTGGAAAGCTTGGAATTCTTTCCGCCCTCTTCCTTAAGTGGCAATTAATTCCGATGCTTCCCAGGAGGTCACTTGGCAGCAGGGAATTCCGGGGAAAGGGGGGATGGAATGCGGCCAAGTCAAGAAGGACTTTTGGGGTTCATTGAGGACTTTTGGGGTTCCTTGAGGACTTTTGGGAGTTCCACAAGGACCTGAAGGCCACACATGAAGGGAAGGGATGAGGAAAAGGATTGGAAAAGCGGGAATGAAACATCAGTGATGTTCACTGCCCCACCCATCCCAACCCCGATGCCGGAGGGAAATTCTGGCTACCTGTAGTGCAGGAGCTGTCCTTCGGTGCTGTAATCCCGATAAATGTCATATTCCTTCTCAAACACTCCGGAAGGTGATGAACTGGAAAACAGGAATGGACCAGGAGTTACCATCAGTGTCTCCTCTAGGATTAATGGAGATGAATCCCACCAGGATGGATGCCACCTGTCCTGGATCTGCTCGCGGGACCTGCTCGAGCTTGGAGTCATGGATTTTTTATTTTGAGTTGTTGGCCAGATGATGACCAGGCCACCCATGGCCGTGGTCTCCAGGTTCATGTCCAGCCCTTCAAATTTTCCCTTAAAACATCTGAGCAAATCCCAAACATCTCCCGGATTCATCCCGCCCTTTCCGAGTGCTGTTCCTGCTCTTCAACAACCTTGGATGGTCAGAGCCAATATGGGAAGAGGAAAATCCCCCCAAAACCCCTTTTTGCCACATTTTCATCTAAATCTGAGCCTGCAGAGCTCTTGTTCCCTGAAGATGGAGAAGGTCATACTACCAACCTACTCCAAGAGGCACCACACTAGCAAAAACATGAGGCAAAAAACATGTGGAAGCAGGAGATGGAATTTCCAAGCTGATTTTTGGACTTGGTGGGGCTCAGTGAAGACTTAGGAATTCGAACTGGGAGTCCGAGGATTTTTTTGGATTCAAGAAGGACTTAAAGCCTCTCCTGTAGGATTGAACACACACTTGATCCATATTTTTGGCTCCACACTTTTCCAGTGGACATGAATCCACGCCAAGACTCTCCAGAACTTCACAAAAAATGGGTATTGATCATTGTCTTTCCAATATTATCCATCCCTGCTTCCAATGAGCACAGGAAAAGGTTTATTTTTGCCTTAACAGCCCTTCCTGGTGGGAATGTGCTCGAAATTGGTCCCATTTTGAAAACATAGAGCAAATAATGAGAAAACATATGGAGAAATACTTTTATTCCAAAAAAAACCCCCACCCCTAAAATCCCCCCACATTTCCTTGTTAAGACTCTCAAGTTAATAATAGCTGGATCCGATGTTGGTTATGGGAGGAAAAAAAGAGGGAAAAGAAACAAATCTTCCTAATAGAATAAAGCTCCAAAATTTGAGTGGTGTAGCAAGGAGGCAATAAAATTAAGCTTTTGTCAAAGCTAATTTTAATGGGATTTAGCCCTGGAATTATGGCTGTGTGGAATTGCTTAATCCCTTTTTCCTCACCAGTGTGCGAATGGATTTCCTCCTTCTCCTCCTCCAGGATTCCCGAGAGGAAGGCACCACCTCTGATTCTGGTGCTGTACCCAAATCCACGGTGGAATTCAGATGGATCCCCAAATCCATGATGGAATCCAGATGGATCCCATCCCTGGAAGTGTCCAAGGCCAGGTTAGAGCAACCTGGGATAGAGGAAGGTGTCCCTGCCCAGGAACTGGATAGGCTTTAAGGTCCCTTCCAACCCAACGTGATTCCAGGATTCCAGGGGAGTTCAGGGGTTGTTCAAGGTCCTTCCCTATGGATCTGCTTCCCAGCACTCCACCCCCCATCCCTGGGGAAAGTCTGGTGCAAATGTCGGTTTTTCAGTCTAAAACTTCCACCGGAACCTGACCGTGGCCACAATGGACACTGGAATTCCCCACACGGGATGGACCAACAGATCCTCCCACTGCCATTAGCAAGGTCCACACCCCTCCAAGGAGAGAATTCCCACTCCAGATCCCAGGTTCCAAGTGCCAGGATCAATCTCAACGTGCTCCTCCGTCCTTAATTTTGGCTGAGCCCAAGGATGGGTGGTTTTTCTTGGAGCTTTTCCGAGTTGTTGCTTCCAAGATCTTCCCAATCCATCTTGGTTCCCATCCATCCTTTCTCCCTCTGTTCCATTTCCCATCAGCGTTAATTATCCCTGTGCAAATGAACTCCACACCTCTTCCAATCCATCTCCGACAAGGTTTCTGTGCAGACGGAGCTGATGGATGAGCAAATCCATCCCAAAGATTCCGACTGGTGGGAGCCTGGAGCTGATGGATGAGCAAATCCATCCCAAAGATTCCGACTGGTGGGAGCCTGGGCAAGGAATATCTGCAGGGATCCGTGGGACGACAGGGCGGTTGGTTGCACACTCCCAGGGATGGCTGCGCTTGCTTTTCTGGGATGAGCCGAATTTGTGGGAATCATTAAAAACCACCAACTGAGATTCCAGCGTTAACGAGCAGCCCCTGGAATTGGCCAGAGAGCCTGGGGCAGGATTCCCTGTTAATTCCTGGTTAATATTTAAACAGCAGCACTGCTGGATTCTGGCTATCCTGACTTCCTGCAGGCATGGATGCAACGGAGTGTGGTCCCTACCCTTGGCCAGCTGTTTTTCCAAGGTTTTTAAGCCAAATCCTTATGAATTTTGCTTGACTAACAGATTTGTTGTATTAAAGGAGGAAATTAGTGATGAGGGTGATGAAACACAGGAGACATCTGTGGCTGCTCCATCCCTGGAATATTCCAGGCTGGATTGGATGGGGCTTGGAGCAACCTGGGATAGTGGAAGGTGGCCCTGTCCATGGAAGGCAGGTGGAAGTGGATGGTTTGGAGGTCCTTTCCAACCCACACCATTCCATGTTTCAGGTTTTTCCTGCAATCACCACCTCAAACCCAGTTTGTGTCCTTGAGCCAGATATTCCCACCCAACCTGGCCTTGGCCCAACCTGGAACAACTGGGATAATCTGGAAAGCTCAACCCAAACGAATTCCCAAAGTGGCTTCCAGAAACACAAGGCTACAGGCACCGGATTGCATCCCAGAAATCCCAATGGATAAAATCACACGGAGCTGATCACAGGAAGCAAAACCAGTTCCAATCCAAAACCCGACCGGTTTGGAAACCTGGTTTTGGTTTGGGTAAAGTGTCCTGAGGTCTCCCCAAAATCCTTCTCCATGCAAAACCAGCCCTGCTCCCTCATTTTCTCCTCACACATCCTGTGCTGACCATCCTGGTGATTCCCCTCTGGATTCTCCCAGGTTTTCAGGTTTTGGATCACCCAAAATGACCCGAGGTTGCCCAGTTGTGGTCAAACAAGGATTTAATTTTCCCTGGACCTTCTGAGGTGTTCCCAGCTTCCCTTCCTCACCTGCCCCTGGGATAACAATTCCCAGCATTCCCAGATCCGTGGGCGGCCACTGGTTTGTCCATCCTGTGGCTACACCTGGTCTTGCCGAGCTTCAGGAAGTTCTTCCCAACCTGTCCTCAATCCATAGGATGCCTCAGAGCTCCAGCTTGTCTGGTGGCTCTGCAGATTATTGATAATGATATGGATTGGGAGAGGCACCGGGATGGGCCTGGGAGGAGCCAAACACTGGGAATTAACCTTCAACCACCCTCCGAGCCAGACGATCCAGTTTTTATCCATCAAATCATGTCCCTGTCTGGATGAGGGATCCATCCAAAGCCTTTCTGGGACACTTTGAAGGTGATTTTCCACTAATAAAGATGATTTTCCATGAATATAGTTGATTTTCCACTAATGAGGTGATTTTCCATTAATAAGTCTGACTTTCGAATAATTAAGGTGATTTTCCATAAAGTGTGATTTTTCCAATGAAAAGGGTGATTTTCCACTAATAAAGGTGATTTTCCAATGAAAAAGGTGGCTTTCCTCTAATAAAGGTGATTGTCCATTAACCAAGATGCTTTTATATCAATAAAGTTGACTTTCCCTCAGCAATTTTCCCTAATCCACAGCTTACAAAGCCTTCAGCACGGACACAAATTTATCCTTGGCACCTTTATCCCGAGAACCTCTGGCAGAACAACAAAACCTAACAAATTTTCTTAAAAAAATCAATAAATCCAGCTGGTTCCCCCCTCCTCCCCCCGCACCTGGAACAGGAAGTGGCACCATTCCCCATGCTTTTGGAAAAATCAGGGAAAGTGAGCGGCCTGAAATAGCTCAGCTCCGTGGCAAAAGCCAGGAATAGAAATGAAATCCCGGTTCCAAATCCTCGGCTTTAATCGCTGCCCTTCATACTCTTAATTACAGCCCCCGCTTCCAACAAAACTTCAAAGATGGTTTTCTTTGGAATTATGCAACCGGAATTTTGCGGCCGACGCAAGCACTCGGAGGAATTAGGCAAATATCCGCCTAATCCGGAGTCTCGTTTCGCAACGGGAAGCGGGGAATTCAAGGAAAGGATATTAAAAAGGTTTAGCCCCCCGATTTTTGGAGCAGGAAATGCCGGATATGAGCATTTTTTTCCCTGGGAAATATTCGAGGATGGAATGAGGAAGGGGAGTTCAGTCTTGTTCGGGTTATGCCGGGAATGTGTTTTCCACTGTTTATCCCCAAATATTTCCTCAGAAGGTTTCACCCCCCAGGAGCTTCATGATCTCAATAAACTCAAGGATCATGGCAAGGAACTGAATTAAAGAAGGAGCCTGGAAAATGGGCCCAAGGATCTTGGAAGTCTTTTCCAACCTTAACAATCCCAGGGGAAACTCACCCGGATGGGTGGGATGAGATCTGGCACTGTTGGAGCACCCCCAATGCTGGAAAAGGGGAAAGGAAGCTGAAGGAATTTTGGAGTAGGAAAATCTCCCATAGGGAGGAAATCAAATCTTTGGATAAATTCAGGAATGCTGGGAGATCCTATCAAAAAATTCCGTCATGCTCTGGCAGTGCCCCATCCCTGGAAGTGTCCCAGGCCAGGTTTGGAGCAACCCAAACCATTAGACTGGACCTCAAAGACCACAGAATTCCCACCCCTTTGCCATGGACAGGGACATCCAATGTCACTTGGAGCTAGATTTTTGCCAGGATGGGTGGGAATAAGACAAAACTAGGGATAAAACACCACAAAAAGCCATTGAAAAACTGGATTTGGGATCCTTCCCAACATACTGCCTCATAGTTTGGGAAATTGAGGATCTCGTGGAACCAGGGGAAGAGTCTGCTGAATTTCCAGGTGATCTTTAAATTAAAAAAAAAAAAAAA
>VWZS01007291.1:47373-113972 GCA_013397075.1 Rhabdornis inornatus
AAAAAAAATTCAGCTGCAATGGATCCAGCTCCTTGTCATGGATTCCAGAAGGGTGGGAAGAGGAGATAATTCCATGTCCTGAGCACACAAATCCTTGGATTGTGCAAGGTGTGCCCAAGAGAGGTGAAAATGGCAAAAAGCAAAGAAAACAAACACTGAAATGTAATTCCCAGAAAAACTGTGGCTGCCCCATCCCTGGAATGGAGCTTGGAGCAACTTGGGATAGGGGAAGTTGTCCTAGGGAGATGAAACTGGAAAAAGCAGGGATTTGTTACCACAGGCAGCAAATAAAAGGGAGAAAAAAAATTAAAAAGTAAATCTGAATTTCAAGAATACAAAGAATTCCCTCCAACATTCCCTTCCAGAGCTGGATTTAGGGACTGGGGGCAGGAAGAGCCCGTGGGGTTTTCCCAGCCACTGGAGCCAGAGTGACACTGATGCCCAGACCTCCTGCTCTGCCCATCCACCCCATGGATAAAACATCGGGAAGGGAAGGGTTTCCAGTGGAATGCCAAGGTCTGGGAATGGGATGGGGTTCCCACAGCACTGGGGACTGGAGAGATGGAGAAATTCCAGGCCATCCTCTTTGTCCTTAAGGGATGGGAGGGATGAGGCAGGTGTTTTAGGGTTGATCCAGATCCAGGCGGGAATTTCAACATGATCAACAATTCCAAGCTTTAAAACATTCCTTTTTTTTTTTTTTTTTTTTTTTTTCCCTCTGGTAGGGGAGCAAAAAACATCAAATAGTGGAAATTTTATGGAAATTTCATAGGAAAACTTCATCAAATGCTCAGACCCACGTTTTGGGTTGGAAGGGAAAATCCCTATCCCAGGTTGCTCCAACCTGGCCTTGGACAATTCCAAGGATGGGGCAGCCACAGATTCTCTGGGAATTCCATCCCAGCACCTCAGGCAGGAATTCCTTCCCAAATCCCATCTTTCATTGTCCTCTGACAGTGGGAGGCCATTCCCTGTGTCCTGTCCCCCTATCCCTTGTCCCAAGTCACTCTCCAGCTCTCCTGGAGCTCCTTTAGGCACTGAAAGGGGCTCTGAGGTTTCCCTGGATCCTTCCCTTCTCCAGGTGAACATTCCCAAGTTCCTCTTGGCTCCTCACACCAGGAGCTATCATCCAGCTGGGAAAATCCAACATTTGAGTGAAGAAAGGCCCGGAATTCCAAACTTTAAGCTCCTGCTGGAGGCAGGACATTGGAAAGGAAGCCCTTGAGGATCCTTTCTGTGCCACAGTCCTTCCACGTGGTTTTTCCAGAGCAACTCCAGGTCCTTGGTTTCTCTTCCTTCTCGTCTTGGAGGAAGGCTGGGAATCCCTGCAGGGGCCTGGAAAACCCTCGGGCAGCAGATGCTGCGGAGATTTATGTCATTGATCCACCTGTTTTCTGAACCCTGGAACGGCAGGTTCTTCCCAGAGCCTCCCAAGAAAGGAAATAAACGGAGAGAATTCCAAGGAAAAATCATGGGATGCTCACATTGGGTATTTTAGAGCTTTGAGGCATCTTTTACTCCACAAACCTGCATTTTTTTGGGATCTTTTGGAGCCAGGAAACAGCTGCTGTCTGTAAGGGGGAAGGTTGTTTTTGATCCCAGAGAGCTCCAGTGGGCGCATTCCAGGGACTGGATTTTGAGAGAATTCGCCTTGGATATTCCAGCTCAGCCACATTTAATCCAGGGAGGTGTAAATGCTGCATTTTATCTCTGGTATCGCGGTGCCTTTGGAACTGGGACATGCGAAAAAAAAGTGGGAATCCTGAAGAATAACTTGGGCACAATTTCCCCGCAGATGGGATTTGGGTGAAGACCCCTCAAATTCCAAGATTCCTGAGTTTTGGTCCAAGGAAAACACTCCCGATGGTCAAAAATCCACTTCCTTGTCCTTCAAGTTTCCACTTGGAATTCCTCCTTGGAGAAACAGCAGCAGAGCCGAGTTTTCCATAGAAAAGGCTTCTTTTTCCCTGCCTGACACCTTCTCCAAGGATTTCAAGGCAATAACCTCAGACACTTCCTGGCAGCATGGAAAATCCCAGCGACCTGACACAAAATCCAGCTAACGGCTCCTGCTCGAAGATTTCACGGCTGTCAAGCCACACTCTGGAGAAAAGCCACCATTTTAAGACAAGCGTGGAAAACTCCAGGGAAACGCTGGAAAATCCCACTGGGAATGCTCTGCTGACCACCAGGACAAAGCTGCTGTTGAGATCCCAGGTTTGATTCCTGAGCTGGTTCTGGCCGCTAATTAGAACAAATCCCACCTCACCATGGAAGCGCGAGGTGATTCCGGTGGAAAATTCCCTGTGGATTCCAAGGGCTGACGCATCTCTGACCCACATGGAACATCCCCCCCATGGATGTGAGGAATGGATTGGGAGCAGCCTCCAGCATCTCCAGCCAAACCTGGAGATGCTCCAGTTCCTAAATCCTAAATTTTAAGGGAAGCTCTGGGTGTGAATTCCAATAAAAATTTTCCCACTTCTTTTCCCTCTTCCAAACAGATGAGCTGACCCTATTCAGAAATCTTTAAGTAAGATTTCATGGAATAAAACCTGGACTGGGGGGTTCCACCAGGAAACCTCTGGGAACTCCTTCCCAGCTGCAGATTTGGGAAAACACCCATGGAATCATGGAATGGTTTGAGTTGCAAGGGATCTTCAAGATATGGAATTCCACAGCGACACCTTCACTACCCCAAGCTGCTCCAAGCCCCGTCCAACCTGGCCTTGGGCACTTCCAGAGATAAGGAAAATGAGGGAATGGGTTTCTTCCAGCCAGGATATGAAGATCAAGAGTGGGATGCAGCCATGGTTTGGCTGAGCTGAAGGGACTCTTCCCTGTCGCCTCCAGGGATGCAGGTAGAAAATCCAGTCAGCAGGAATTTCTGCTCCCTCTAGTGGCATCCGATTTTTTCTTAATTTTTATTGAATTTTTAAAACTCCAAGACCAGAGATCTGGTCAATCTGAATCCCTGGAAAGGCCAAGACCTGGAATTCCTGGAGATTCAAGGACACACAGCCTCCCATCAGCCAAACTCAGCCCAGGGCTGAATTCTTTTTCTCTTCCAGGAGATTTCCAGGGATTCAACCTTTTTATTTGCGAGTCCGGCTCTCCTCCCACCAGATCCAGCAGATTTGCATCCCATAATGGGAATGGGGAATGCGTGGGTGGAGGACACCAAGGATTAGTGATCTGGAGTGTCTGTACTGGATCTGATGTGGGAATTGGATCTGATGTGGGAATCCCACCAGGTGGGGTGCTGATCCCACCTCAGCAATGATCCCTTCCCCAGAGGAGCTGCTGATCTAACCTCGGGAATGATCCTTTCCCCAGGAAATTCCTGATCTCATCTCAGGAATGATCCTTTCCCCAGGGGAGCTGCTATTCCCACCCCCGCTCTTGCAGCAAATCCCAGGGAATTTAAAATCCATCCCCTGATCCTTGAGAACCTCTCCTGTTGCTTTGGGAATGGGATCCTGCTGCATCAACACCTGTTTTCCCACCAGGAAAGGGGGAATTCTGCCCCTCTGACCTGCTTAGGTGAGGCCCCACCTGGAATTCTGCATCCAGTTCCAGGATCCAATATCATAAAGATGTGGAGATGTTGGAACAATTTCAGAGAATTCCAAGGGCTGGAGCCCCTATGCTCTGGAGCCAAGCTGGGAGAGCTAGGAATGTCCAGCCTGGAGAAGGGAAGGATCCAAGGAGACCTCAGAGCCCCTTCCAGTGCCTCAAGAGGCTCCAGGAGAGCTGGAGAGGGACTTGGGACAAGAGATAGAGGGATGAAACACAGGGAATGGCTTCCCACTGCTAGAGGGCAGGGAGACATGGGATATTGGGAAGGAATTCTTCCCTGGAAGAGTGGTGAGGTGTTGGAATGGAATTTCCAGAAAATCTGTGGCTGCCCCATCCCTGGAAATGTCCAAGGTCAGATTGGATGGGGCTTGGAGCACCTGGGGATAGTGGAAGGTGTCCCTGCCCATGGAAAAAGCCGAAATTCCATGATCCTTCAGACCTTTTCCAATCCAAACCATTCCATGATTCTGTAATTCCATGACCCTGGGATTCCACATCTGCCTGCAGTGAACGACTCCAAATCCATCTCCCTCCCCAAAACCCCCCTGCCTCACGAGGACTTCCCCCATTCCCAGGCTCAGACATTCCATCAGAGCCTTTTCCAGGACCTCAGGAAGGTGGAACCTCACCCAAGGTGTGGAGCCAAGGCCGCCTCTGATGTCCCACATGAAAGCACTCACTGAGCCGGGAATTCCTGTTCCCATCCAGCCACAGTTTCTGGGAGCAGGAGTTGGGAACAGGAATTCCCCCCCGCTTGGTCTCCTCAACCTAGTCAGGTCTTTAACGTGGTCAAAGGCATCAATTAAGAGAAGACAAATACATTAATTAACGACCTGCCTCAGGTCGCCCAGAAAAGCTGAGGCTGCTCCATCCCTGGAATTGTCCCAAGTCAGGTTGAGTTGGTAGCCCTGCCATGGCAGGAGGTGGAACAAGATGGATTTTAAGGCTCCTTTCCAACCCAAACCATTCCAAGATTCTGTGATTTGCAACTTTTAATCCATAAAAGATGAAACGACAATGGAGGAGTGACACAAACATCTCTGAACGTTGTACTTGGGAATTGAGCACTGACTCCTTTCTCCTTCCCAAGGGAAATTATCCCTGCCAGGACCTCCCCAGACCTGTGGGACAAGCCGTGGCTGTGGCATGAATCATCCCAACTCCTTGGGGAGACTTATCCAGGGAAATAATTTAAAACCACGCTGGGCTCTAAACCCAATTTCTAAACCCGAATTTCCAATCTTAAAAATGAATTTCAGAGGAAATTATTCCTTTAGGGAACCTTTCCGCAGGGAACATCTAAAATGTCCCTAAGGTGGAGAAAACACCTTTTCCTTGTTTTATGGAGGATCCAACTTGGTGGATACCCACCAAGGGTTGAACTGGAGGAACCATCCCCAAAATCTCTTTGCCCAAGACCTGCAGGATGCAAGTTGCTCTTGGAGACCACCAAGACTGGGAATTCCCAATTTTTTTTCCTCCCACCCATCCCACCTTTACCTTTCCGTTTCCTCCTTCACCACGGAATACTGGCTGGGCTGGCGGCTCGACCGCTGCTCCTGCACCTTCTCGTTGCCCTCCAGCTCCTGCTCCAAGGACGAGCTGGTGCTTCCTTCCCTGCTGACATTGCTGCTCCTGCCAGGGCTGTTTTCCGTGGAAGCCCGCGGCGACTCCGTGTTCTGCTTCAACGTCTGCAGCTTGGCCAGCGGGATGATGTCGCAGTTCTGGGGACGGTGCCACACCGTCCTCTGCGTGGTGGCATTGTAGTAGTAGAAGCGGGAGGTGTTGGGGTCGAAGAGCTCCCACCACTGGTTCTCATTGGTGCGTTTGATCCTCACCCCGGCGGGGGGGTCCCACACGCACTCCCCCGTGATGAGGTTGGCGTACATGCGCTCCCGGGTCCGAGGCTCGATGATTTCCACCCATTCCAGCCTGGGAAAGGACAAGGAGAGAAGGGAAAAATCAACCAAGCCATCTCTGAAGGTCACCCAAGCCACCCGACAATTCTGTGATTTGACATGAGCTCAGGATGGAGAAGAGCGACTTCTCAACTCTTCCTTCCACTGCCATTGAGTCTCCCATGTCCAAGACTTGATGATTTCCACCCATTCCAGCCTGGAAAAGAACAAGGAGAAAGGGGAAAGTTCAACCAACATCCCTCCCAACCCCAACAATCCAATGGTTCTGTGACTCAGCACTGATGAGGTGAAGAAGAGCAATTTGACAACTTTTCCTTCCACCCCCATAAAGTCTCCCAGGTCCAAGGCTCGATGATTCCCACCCATTCCAGCCTGGAAAAGAACAAGGAGAGAGGGGGAATTCATCCAAGGTCCCTTCTAACCCCACGACCCAGTGGTTCCTTGATTGCAGCGAGCGCGGGATGAAGAGAGACTTCACAACCCTTTCTTCCACCCCCATCGAGTCCCACAGAATTATTTACACAAAATAGAATTTTCCAACGGGTCTCTAACCAATCCCTGATTTTCAGCTCCCAGGGAAACCCAGCAAGTCTGCAAAACACACGCCTGGGTTGGAGCACCCCAATGTCCACCCGAGATTGCAGCATCCATCCCGAACCCTTGAAGGCTCAGACCCAGGGATCAAAGCACGTTCCATAAGGGAATGGGAAGGATAGAGCGACTGGAATCACCAACCTGGCGATGAACTTCTCCTGAACAACCACCCTGCAGCCTGGCGTTGCCGCCCAGACCACCAAACTCAGCAGCACCTCCAACAAAAACTCCAGAATGATGGACTCGACCTCCCCCAGTCCAGCTGGAGCCGCGCAACTCCCTGACACTCCAAAGATCCTGAAGCTCCTTCCCTCTGTCCTGATTTCGACACCAGGAAAAGGCGTTGGCTCTGTGGATTCCACCTCCAGCACCATCCCAAAACCACCGGCCCCAAAACACCTGGGCTGGGTGACAACCACGGGCGGCACCGACACCGAAACCTGATGGTGGTGGGGATGGAGATGGTGAGGGCTGAACAGGCCCAGATGTGTCCTGGCCTCCATGGGAAGGAATGGGATGGAATCATGGAATGGGATGGGATGGGATGGGATGGGATGGGATGGGATGGGATGGGATGGGATGGGATGGGATGGNCAGTGGGAAGCCATTCCCTGTGTCCTGTCCCTCCATCTCTTGTCCCAAGTCCCTCTCCAGCTCTCCTGGAGCCCCTTTAGGCCCTGGAAGGGGCTCTGAGGTTTCCCTGGATCCTTTCCTTCTCCAAGCTGGACATTCCCAGCTCTCCCAGCCTGGTTCCAGCCCCCGGAGCATCTCTATGGCCTCCTCTGGATCTGCTCCAGCAGTTCCACGTCCTTCTGCCTTTGGACCCCAGAGCTGGATGCAGAATTCCAGATGGGATCTCACCTGAGCAGGGCAGAGGGGCAGAATTCCCCTTTTCCTGCTGCCCACGCTATGGTATGCGCCCAGGACATGGGGAATTTCCAGGACCAGAGCACACAGATGCATCCTGTGGAGCTTCTCACACATCAACACCCCCAAATTCCTTCTCCCCAGGACTGCCCTCCATCCTTTCCCCCATCTGTGTTTTTATGGAATTGCCCTAACCCCCCCTCACTCAGAAACACAACAAAAGGGATTTTGGGGATCATCCGGCAGCGAATGGGAGCTTAGAAATTCCAAAGAGGATTAAAAGAAGTCCTAATCCTAAGAAACAGAGAATTCCACTGGTTTTTCTGATTACCCCAAACACTGCACTTGTCACCTCTGGATAATCCAGAGGGTACCTGAGACATTCTAGGATCCATGCCATTATTCAAATTCCTCTTTTGCGTGGGTTTATGTAAAAAAATGGAAGGAATATAATGAAATTATTTGGCATTTATCCTCATCTGCATTTCTAAGGCTTTTAAGGAATGTCTAGAAATAGATGAGGAGGAATAAAAAGCTAAATGAGGCTTATCAAGGAAGGTGCCACTTAAACCTGACACATCCGGGGAGTCAGTCAGTGATGGATCACTTGGATCGCATCCCGACGCATTTTCCTGGGAATGAACCCCTGGAGGCTCTTCAGAAACCTCCATTTTGAAAGAAAAAAAGTCCCTGGAGAGGGGCCCCAGATGCCTGTCCCCAGCTCATTTTCCAATGGGATTTAAACCTCTGGATGGAGAAAAGGGTGGGATTTTCACTGTATGGCTTCCCAGCTTGGATCAAACCTGTCCCAAAAGGATGAAAACTTGTCCAACTCCTCTTGGAGGAGAGGAAAATCCATAATTAAGCTTTGCCCTGAAGAACAAGAGACCAAAAGCAGTCGGAAAAGAGTCGATCCTAAATCATAGCTCATCTCATTCCACAAAACTCAGATCCAATCTGGCATGGAACTGCAACTGGAAGCCACTTCCAGCTTCGGAGAACTGGGATTGGCCAAAGAACCGGCCAAGGTAGCCAAAAGTGCCTAGTTTGTCCCAGCCCAGGAAAGGTTTGGGATTCCCAAGATATTGAGGGGCTGGGGAGTGGCCAGGGAAGGGAACGAGATGATCTTGAAGGTCCCTTCTGACATAAACCATTCCATGTTTTTATGAGGAGCAATTCAAATTCCCAATTCCAGGCAAGGTTTTGGAGACCTGAGAAGCTGCTCCACAGCACTTGGGGGGGCTCTGCTCCCCAAATTTCCCACTCCCATGTGATCCCTTTGGATTCACAAACCAAAACATCCCAGAACCCAATATATCCAAGAACCTAAGTCCCCCCATTAGTGCAAAATTCCCAGGAAAGAACAATTCCCATCTTATTTCCCATCTCATTTCCCATCTTATTTCCCTGCTTAAAATTAATTAAAACCCTCCCAGAACTTCATAAAAAATTTAAATTAATCATGGAATTATTAAATGGGTTAGGGTGAAAGGACCTTTTAAAGCTCATCCGTTCCAACCTCTGCCTGTTATTTTATTTATTATTAATTAATTAATTAAAATTCATTATTACATCCTTTATTTTATTCACTATCCCCATTATTTTATTTATTATCCACTTCATTAATATTCCTTTAATTACCACACTCATTATTTTACTTATTACTGACTTTTTGGGAATATTTGACTTAAAATACGGGAAGAAAATCCACAATTCCTTGATGCCAGACCTTGGAAAACCCAGAATCAAATCCCTGCGTGTCAGCAATAAACCAGGGAATATCAAAGTCTTCAGGAACATTTTTCTGTACCAGTAATTCCATTTTTAAGGAATCATTCACCTGAAAGGTGAAATCTTTCTTGGCTTTTCCTGATGGATGCAGCAGGAAAAAAAATCAGGACAGGCACCCAAAGGTGCAGATTCTTCTGGAGCTGCTGGAAAAGCTTGGAGTGGGATGGAGTCAAGGAAAAATATCCTGTCTTTTCCCACAGAGGAGGAGTCACCTGCTCAGGGCACAGCTGGGGAGCTGTTAAACAGGAAAAAATAATGGAATGAGGACTGGGAGAGGGGTGGATCCTCAGCCACTCCGTGGAGGATGGGAAAAATGGATCCGCTGGTTTTGCTGCTTGCTCCGGAAAATCCAAGCCGTGGAATCACTGTGGTCCCATCCCTCGCTGTGGGATTTTGGGAAACTGAGTGGGCAAATTGTGCAGAACGCCATGGAAAATGAGCATTTCCATTAGCTGATTCTGCCGGAGAATCAGAAGATGGAATCCAAGAGGGAATCTGATGTTCCCTAGCACTGGATCAAGCACCATCCAAAGACTCCAAAATAGTGGTATTCTACGAAATCCAAAATCCTATCCCTGCCACAAATGCCCTGATTCCACTGGGAATCAGTCCCTGAGATTTGGGGGGAGGTTGAGCCCCACAAATCATAATGGTTTGGGTTGGAAGGGACCTTCAAGACCATTCCATGGGCACGGACACCTTCCACCATCCCAGGGTGCTCCAACCTGGCCTTGGACAATTCCAAGAATGGGGCAGCCACAGATTCTCTGGAAATTCCATCTCCGGGCCTTACAACCCTCACAAAGAAGAATTCCTTCCCAATATCCCACCTAAATTTCCACTTTTCTGCTGGGAGGCCATTCCCTGTGTCCTGTCCCTCCATCCCTTGTCCCAAGTCCTTCTCCAGCTCTTCTGGAGCCCCTTTAGGCATTGGAAGGGACTCTGAAGTGTCCCTGGATCCTTCCCTTCCCCAGGTTGGACATTCCCAGCTCTCCCAGCCTGGCTCCAGCCCTCGGAGCATCTCCATGGCCTCTTCTGGATCTGCTCCAGCATCTCCACATCCTTCTGACGCTGGATCCTGGAGTTGGAAGAAGATTCCAGGTGGGCCCTCACCTGAGCAGGGCAGAGGGGCAGAATTCTCTCCTTTCCTGCTGCCTGCTGGGAATTTCTGGGATGTGGCCACACATAGCCAGGTCAAATCCCATCTTTTATCAATCCCTGAGGACAGGAGGGAATGGCCAGCAAAATCAGAGCTCAGGACCAAGGCGGATGCTCCAGCAGCTCCTGGCTTCAATCCGTAACAACACAAACACTGGGAGCTGAGTGGTTTGGAGGAATCCAGAAAAGAGCCTTGCAATTCTGCATTCCCTGCTGGAAAAAAAGATATTCTAGGACAGTGGGAGAAATCCGAGCCCTCTGCTCCATCCTGAATCCACAGCAATTCCAGCGATGGAAAAAGTGCTGACAAGGCAGGGCGCGGACTCTAAAGCCACCTCAGGGAAAAAAACGACTCCTCCATCAAAGTGAATCCATTGCTGATCGGCCCTGACCGCTGCTCACTCCTTTCCAATTAAATAAAAAGGGGGAAAAATCCAGCTCCGGGAGGCAGGAGCCGTCGGATCCGGGTGTTCACGTGGCACTACTTTGATGGAGAAGGGATGTGACTCCCTGGGCAATGTCAGGAGAAGGTTCAAGAGTGGCTGTGGTGAAGAGGAGATGTCAGCAGGAATATTGTGGGATGGTTGGGAATCATGGAATGGTGTGGGAGGGGCCTAAAGATCACGGAATTCCATGAGCAGGGACACATTCCCACTATGCCAGGTTTCTCCAAGCCCCATCCAACCTGGCCCTGGACAATTCCAGGGATTCAGAGGCAGCCACAGCTTCTCTGGGAATTCCATTCCAGCGCCTTACCTCCCTCATCAAACACATTTTCTTTTTATCTCTTCAGAAACTTCCTTTTTTTTTTAGTATAAATCGGTAAATCTTGTGTCTAATCCAGGCTGGTATCGACTCCCTCACAGGGAAGAATTCCTTCCCAAATTCCAATCTAAACCTCTCCATTAATTTGGAATTTTTAATTCCAAACCCTTCCCACTCATCCCTCTTCCTCTGATAACCTGAAGCCTCCACTCTGGGTAAAGCTGATCCTGCTTGAACTTAATTTCCCCCTCTTTGGATGGTTCAGGAATTTAAAACAACTCCTCCAACTTCCTCCCCTCAGGTCTTTGCCTGAAGCTGCTCCTTTCCGACCAAAATCCCAAAAATTGATGTGGAAATCTGATCCTGTTTCTCTCTGATCCCAAAAAAACGCTTGTTCAGCCATTTTTCCCCTCAGGCTGCAGCAATCAATACATTCCAAATCATTTTAGGTGTGGAACGCTGGGAAATTTAAGCTGGTCCTAAGCCAGGTCAGCTCACGGAGTTAACCCCATTGCCAGGGGTGACACCGAGGTGACACTGAGGGAGGGGTCAAGTCCCAAGTGGCTCTGAGGCCAAATTAACCTCAGTGACACAAATTCCAGCTCCTTAAAATCCAGCTTAAATCCAGGTTCGGGAGGGGATTGGAGCAACCTGGTCCAGTGGAAGGTTGGGCTTGATGACCTTCAAAAGTCCTTCCCAACCCAACCCATTTGATGTTTCCATGATCCTACAAGACTTTAATGACATTATTATAATGAAAATTCCCAAAACGCCATTATCCCACAAATTGTGGCCAGTTCCTCTGAAACATCAACACAAGGAGTTTTTTTGGTTAGGAAGAGAGTCTCCAAAGGCTGATCCAACAGAAAAACCCCCCCTCTGGATGTCAATGATGATGAAGAGTTTTGTCCCTGCCTTGCTCAGCAGTTTCCTGGCCAGCGACTCCCGGGAACAGGCATTGGATTGATCCCTGAGCAATGAAATAAATCCATAAAGGACTGGGCAGAAATCTGGGAGCTGATCCAGCTCCTGTGAGAGCTGGGATGGGGATAATATCCATGGCTAGGAATGCAGAGATGGGAGAAATTCCAAGGATGGGGATGTCAAGGTGCTTTAAAAAGGACAGGGAATCCTTAATTAATGGAAAATAGTCTTAATTAGAGATGCCCCATCCACCTGGGGCAGCCACAGCTTCTCTGGGAGTTCCATTCCAGGGTCTCACCACCCTCAGGGGAAGAATTTCTTCCCAAAGGGAGAAGCCTGGGAATGATGATTCCCAATTTAACACCACTGAACCGTTGTGTTTCATGGAACCATGGAATGGTTTGGATGGGAAGAGACCTTAAAGCTCACCTGGATGTGGGTGGTGACACCTTCCCCCATCCCAGGTTGCTTCAACCTGGACTTGGACACTTCCAGGGATGGGGCAGCAACAGCTTTTCTGGGAATTCCATTCCAGGGAAAAATTCCTTCCCAATATCCAAATGAATCTCTCAGTTTTTAGTTTCAAATTCCCAACCTTGATGAGAGCAGGTCCTTTCTCTTTCCACCACCATTCCAAGGACGTTGAGGGTCCTTTTTCCTGCTCAATGGGAGGTTTGAAGGCATCTCCAGACCTTTTGGTCCACCCTGCATCATCCCAACCATTCCCTTCGCTGTTGACCATGACAGTTGGAAAACCATCGGATATTTAATTGCCCAAAGGAATTTAACAGCAAAAAAGGAGTGGTAGGACCCTGAGAATCATTTATTTATCCACAGGCCACCAGAGACACAAATCTGGGACATTCCTGCTCATCCAGCTGCTCTGGAAGAGGCAGAATGTGGGGATAACACGGCCCAACGGATCTGAGCTCAATACCCTCCTTTGATTTTGTCAGAGATACAACCCTGGGATTTGCAACTTGGGAATGATTTGCACCCCAAATGACACCCCCAGAGTAATTCCCGGCCCTGGTTAAACCGGGATAACACGTCCTGGGATGCGCCATGGCTTGGAATGTGCTCTGGGAAAGCTCCCGTCACGCTCCTGGCTGGCCAAGCTCTTCCTCAGCACTTTTGGGAGCCAAACCGCGGAGGAGGAATTTTTTTGCATGGGGATGAAGCTCCCAGATTTCTCTGCCAGCTTGGAATTGCAGCTCCTGCCAGCTCCTTCCTGAAGGAATAAATACCTGGATAATTTTAAATATTTATATTCCGATGGATCTGGGAATTGCAGAATTTGCCAGCTTTGGTTCTCAAGTGACTGAGGATGGCTACAAATGGAATTCATAGAGTTACGTCTTCCCTTAGTCTGGGCAAATTGTGGGGAAATCCATGGAAAACGAGCATTTCCATTAGCTGATTCCACTGGAGAATCAGGAGATGGAATCCAAGAAGGAATCTGATGTTCCCTAGCATTGGATCTAGCACCATCCAAAGGCTCCAAAATAGTGACATTCTATGAAATCCAAAATCCCATCCCTGCCACAAATGCCCTGATTCCATTGGGAATCAAAGTCCCTGGACTTTGGGATGAGATTGAGTGCCAGAAATCATAGAATGGTTTGGGTTGGAAGGGACCTTCGAGACTATCTCACTCAAGGCCATTCCATGGGTGGGAACACTTCCACCATCCCAAGTTCCTCCAATCCTTTTCCAACTTGCCCTTGGACACTTCCAGAGATGGGACATCCACAACTTCTCTGGGAAGTTCCCCAAATCACACCCTCAGAGGAAAAAAATTCCCAAAGAAGCATAAAAACAACCAAAGACTATTTCAAAAGTGTGAAAACCCAATTTCCCTGTTATTCCTAAAAACCACCATGGAGAAGAGGAGCAGGGAATGATTCCACACTTTTTCTTCCTCCCCTTTAATTGGTTGCTCTGGAGTTTAAAAGACAACTCCAGGAAATGACTTTCCATAGCTCCTAATTAAGCCGTGGAATTCAGCAACACAGCCAAATCCCATAAATAGGTTCAAAGGAGAATTAGACAAGTTCAAGGAGGACAAGAGCTTTCAAACGGGATATTCCAAGGTTAGGAAATCCCCAGGAGCAGGGAAGGATCACCCTTCCCATTTTGGAGGAATTCTTCCCCTTTTCAGAGGAATTTTTCCCCTTTTTTGGAGGAATTTTTGACATGGAGAACAGAACGAAGCCAGGAGAAACATTCCTACCCCTCCCATCTCCCAACATCCCACTTTGCATCCGTGTCTTTGGCATCGTCCCATCCCTTCTGGCCTGGAGGACACAGGGATAAGACTCCCAAAAAAACCCCGGGAGGCTTCAAAGAGCAGCTTCAGAAAAGGGAAAGGATGGATTTTTTTCTATCTTATCCTATGCTCCTGATCCAAACTTCACAGTGCTGGCAGTCTCCTTTAAACTCCAAGGGAAAAAAAAAAGGGAATTTAGGAAGCTGCCGGAGAGCTGATAAGGCAAAGAGCCTGAGATGAATGGAGGATGTGAATGAAAACAGCAAAATTGCTGGGATGACCTCGAGCCTCTTAAAGGAGCTCTGGAATTTTATCCGGAGGCTTTTGTGATCCGATATCTCTCCTGACGCCAATTAATCACTTTTTTAGCCTCTTGCCTTATTAAACCTCGGAGAGGTCAAGGGCTTGGGGATATCAGCCTTGGAAGAGCTTGGACTTAAAGGGAAGAGGGCGAGCGAGGACAGAAGGATGGGAATTCTTTTTGCCAAGGGGTGGGATTGAGCTATAAGTCGTTTCTCATCCCAAAATGATGGGAGAGGAGCTGGAGGACACTATGGGATGGGATGGGATGGGATGGGATGGGATGGGATGGGATGGGATGGGATGGGATGGGATGGGATGAAAGAGGAGCTGGAGATCCCAGGGAAGGGGCTGGAGGGGTGCAGGACGCCCATCCAACACCTTCTCCAAGGTTCTGGGACAGCATTCCCAAAAAAACCTTGGAGTGTTTTAATTGATAAGAAGCTTCATGAACTGAAGATGCCCCAGAAGAACCATTGTCCCAGGAGAAGCTTGTGATCCATGTTTTTTTAAATAGATCTTTAGATCTTCATTGGTTTCCATCCAAACCAGATCCAATGGATCTGAATTCTGCCTTTCCAACCAAGAGGACACCTTCCCTTGACTTGTCCTCTTTTTCCCAGGGTGGAAAGAGCTGGTTTTCCAACCTCTGAGGTGGGGGTTGGGTGAAGCTGGAGCAGATGATTCCCACCTTGAGGATGGATCATTTTGGATGGTGGCATTCCATGAAATCCCACTCCTCAAATCAGCTCTAATTTGCTCCTAAATCCCAAATTTTCATTCCTGAACTTTACAGAAACCAGGGTGAAGATTATCCAAGTGTGACTCGCCAACACTGACTCAAATACTTCCTAAAAATCCATAATAAATTAATCTCATTTTGCTTTTCCAAATGGAATCTTCCATGGAAAAGATGATTAATGGGAATAAGCTCTTTGAAAATAGGGAATATTGAGAGGAATGCTTTGAACTCTGAGCCAAAAGCCTGGGAACAAGCAACAACCTGCACCAATCTGAGAAAAACCCAGAGTGATCAGAATCCAGGGAAGAAAGTTTTCCCCTCCGCCCCAAAAATTCCTGCAGAAAAAGGAATTCTGCTGATCTCAGGTGCCTCCATTTCGTATTCCCTGTAAAGAAAAACATCGGGGGCCAGAAATCCAATGCCCCAAAAACTCCTGGCAATAAAACTCTGTAAAAATACTGGAAAGGATGCTATTTTTCCTTATTTTCCCAGAATTCCTGGAGGCTTTGCTGCTGCCTTGTGAGAGGGATTCATGCAGGGACCACCCTGGCTCAGCTAAACTTTTTTTTTTTAATATTCCCAATTTTTGCCCTCTTGGATCATCAGGACACAGGGAACGGCTTCCCACTGCCAGAGGGCAGGGTTAAATGGGATTTGGGAAGGAATTCCTTCCTGGGAAGGTAGTGAGGCCCTGGAATGGAATTCCTAGAGAAGCTGTGGCTGCCCCATCCCTGGAATTGTTCAAAGCCAGGTTGGAGCAACTTGGGATAGTGGAAGGTGTCCAGGAGGATGGGATGGGATTTTCCTTTCCCACCCAAACCATTCCACGATTTACATCCCTGATTTTCCCCTAAGGATGGGGTTTTTTACGGGAAAAAAGGCCCAGTTTGGCTTTTTGGGGCAGTGGCAGCTGGGGGGAGGCAGAGAGGGAGAGCAACAGGGAAAAATTCTGGTTGCAGCAGCTGAATCCCAACCCGCCTCACCACATGTCCAAAACACCTTTTCCTTGAACTCCTAATTTTTAACTCCTTAGGGAAAACCTCGTTTCCTTAAAAGAATTTCCATTCTTCCCAATCCTGAGGGAAAAAGATCCAATTTAAAGCTTTAAACTCAAAAAGGTGGAGCTCGGATGGAGGAAAAGCCCAGGTGTGGATGAGGACTGGAAAAGTGGGGTCCCCAAAGTCACAGAGGTTGGAAAACAGCAGGAAAAGGACAAAAATTCCAATGAAACAGTAAAAATTCACTTTTTTGGGGGGAATTCAAGAGATATCAGAGCATGGGAGGTCAATGTTTTATGGATTTAACATGGGGAAAATAAAATCTGAATATGCATCTTTAAATTAAATTCCATGAATGGAATAACTTCAAATCCCAAGTTTACAAAGTTAAATAACTTTAAAGTTACAGGTCTGCCTTTCCTGAGATCTCCCACTGGGAGGAAAAAGGGAATATTCGATAATGGCAAAAAACAAGGAATAATCCACAACAAACCTAAGGGAAAAGCAGCACCAAGGAAAAACTTGGGAAAAAGTTTTGTTTTCCTAAGCCCAGCCCCAAGCAGAGGAAAACGAGGCTCTGAGCACATCCCGTGCTTTTTGAACTCCAAAATATTCATGGAATGAGGTCGGAAAAAAAGCAGGGAACTATGAACAGCAGATCTGAGCCAGAGAGAATAATATTCCTCCTCCTCCCTCCTTTGCCAGAGCCACAGCAAACCTTGGGCACAGCTCCTGCGGGGGGAGGCGGGGGGGTCGAATTCCTTGGAAATCCTGAGCTGGGGCTTTGGAATGGTTTTTCCTTGTCCTCAGGAAGCAGCAGCTGACGGGGAGCAGGTGATTCCAAGGCCACCTGTTGTCATTTGATTCCCCCACCGCTGCCGGGATCGGGATGAGGGAGTAATCCAGGAGGAGGAGGAGGAGGAGGATTTGGGATGAAAACAAGGAATCCTTGTTTCCCCAGGACGTCAGCTCCGTTTAACCCCCCTGTGGAATTCAATCCCCAACCTTCCCCCCCAAAAAAACATCCCTGGGATGATGGGAGCAATTAGAGGGTGTAAAATGAGATGACCTTCCCGAAGTGGCCTCCTAAATATCCGATGACCTCCCGCTCCTTCTCCGAGAGGGAGGAAAACACGGAAGTAGCTTCTCCCCCTCTTCCCGACAGCACTGCTGGGATATTTTTAGGACTGGGAGATAAGGCTGAAAAACATTCCAAGCTCCAAGACAGGCGCTCCAGACAGCAAATCCCATTTGGGAAAAGAACTTCCCCCCCACTGAGCGGAGCCGCAAAATCCTTCAATCCTTTGTAGGAGGAAAATTATGGGAGCGGAGTTTGTGCTGCTTCCCTACTCCCTGTTCTGCTCCCAAGTCCAGAATAAAAGAGCCTGGATTGTTCCCTTGGGCATGAGTGGGGTGAAAAGCAGAGGGAAAATGGAGGGAAGAGTTTGTTATTCTTACGGAAACGGGGCCATATGTTCTGTGGATATAAATCGCTCCGATAGCGTGACTCGTGCCCGGGATCCATGATCCGAGGGCTCGGCACAGTTGGTGTGGAATCTGTTGTTCTGGCTGCCGGGCAGAGGGGAAGGGAGGTGGAAAAACGGGATGTTCCCCAGCTTTCCACCCTTTTCCCAAACCTTCTCCTCATCCAGGGGAAATACTGATCTGCACCTTCCCACTGGAGCTGTGGGAAGAGGGAAAAGGGTGGAATTCTGCTCCTTGGTGAGATCCCACCTGGAATTCTGCATCCAGCTCTTGGGTCCAACAGCAGAAGGATGTGGAGATGTGGGAGCAAATCCAGAGGAGGCCACGGAGATGCTCTGAGGGATGGAGCCCCTCTGCTCTGGAACCAGGCAGGAAGAGCTGGGAATGTCCAGCCTGGAGAAGGGAAGGATCCAGGGAGACCTCAGAGCCCCTTCCAGTGCCTAAAGGGGCTCCAGGAGAGCTGGAGAGGGACTTGGGACAAGGGATGGAGGGACAGCACACAGGGAATGGTTTAAACTGGCAGAGGGAATTTGGGATATTGGGAAGGAATTCTTCCCTATGAGGGTGGTGCGGCTCTGGGATGGAATTCCCAGAGAAGCTGTGGCTGCCCCATCCCTGAAATTATCCACGGCCAGGAACTGGAGCACTTTGGGATAGCAGAAGGTGTCCCTGCCCATGGAATTCCGTGATCCTGAAGGTCCCTTCCCACCCTGCTGCTGTTAAACCACACTTGGAGCATCCGGAGTTTGTATCCAGAGCTTTGGGAGCCACCAGTGGATCCATCCTCACATTCCAGTGGATCTCAGTGGATCCAGTTCCCTCCGGTTGTTGCAGAAAAACGCCCTCTTAAAAACCATGCTTGGAGCTCTGAGGGTTCCCACAGGGAATAATGACTCCATTCCAAAGTTTTAAAGGGAATCCAAACACACCAAATCCAGACCAGCTCATAAACTTTGAGGAAAATTCCAAACAGACCCAAATATCCTTGAAACTTCAAAAAAACCCCACCCAGAATGCCAGAAATAAATGTAGGGATTTTTCCCCCCCCAATCCATAGATTAAAACATGGACATTTCACTTAGGGAATGAAATCAAGGAATTCAACAACGAACATTCCACCTAAAAATGCTCCTTTGGCACCGAAATCACGCAAGGAACCCAAACGCTTCCGTGTTCTGCCACTCCTTGGAAGGAACTCTGCTGGAGGAATTCCCAAAGAGCAAAACCTCGTCCCAAACCCACCCTGGGAGAGTGACTTGGCAGGTGCAGGAGCATCTGCTGCTTCCACAGGCTCCTCTGGCAGGAGGAGCAGATTCCAGGGGCTCACACCCATTGGATACTCCTCAAAACTTGGCCTGGATGGGGCAGCAAGGATGAGGAAGGCTCCTTTCCCACTAAAAATCTGAGATGTTTGTGCTGCAGGAGCTTCCCTATGCACAGGAGGAAAGGAAACCTCAATGTCCCAACCAGAGTGGGAAAAGGGGGAAGGAATTTAGGATGAGGATGCAGCAATTAAGGAAAAGAGCATCTTTCCCAAAAAAAAACCAAAAATAAACAACCAGGAGAGCCAGAACACCCCCTCCTCCCTTTTTCAAGATTTCAGTCCTTATTCCAGGTGGGAGATGGGAAATTGCAGTTCCCCAATATCATTTTTTCCCATTTATATAACTGCATTCCCCTAATATTTTAGGATGGATTTGGAGGTGACCTGGGCCACGTTCCCCTCCTCCCCCAAGCACAGGAAACTTGGAAGTCTCCCATTCCACATCCAAATTCCACAGTTGCCAAGGATGAACACCTCCCCAACATTCCTGCTGACCAAAAACATGGAGAATGACCGATGGAAGACCCCTGTGTGCTGCAGCTGTGCATCCCTTCCATGGAAAATCCTGATTTGCCCTTCCCCACCACCCCTTTAGGTGGAGAGGACCCTTGGATCCATTCCCAGCCTCCTCTCCGGGCTGGAGGAGCTCGTTAAGCACCGGCGTTAACTCGGTACCCCCTTGGAATCTGCAGCGGATCCATCTGGGAGAGACTCACTCCCAATTATCTGGTGGCTGGGACGACATTCCTGGAATGATCCGGAAGCACCATCTGGGCCGGAGCTTCGGCTCCACACCAGAGTCATCCCCAGAGCCCAGTCCTTGATGCTCCTCATGGAATCCAGGAGAGATCCCAGTGATCTCTGTTTTTTAGGATCTTGGCTATCCAAAGTAATCTATATGTGGTTCTGTTATCTCCAGCAGGGAGATAAGGAGGAAAAATCCATCGGGAAGGCTCCCAGATTGTGCAGCCTGTGGAAGCTGGACCTGTCACATTCCTGCTCCCATGGCGTGGTCTTCATTCCCATTTTTTCCAAGGGTTTTGTGGGCAGGGATCCCATTTGGAGGATTTAGAGCTGTTACTGCACTGTCTCCAGCCTGGAAAAATTTGGCTTCACCCCCAGATTCCTCCTCCCTTCTCTGGTGGTGCTGGGTCGGCCAACGGGAAAATTGGGGAGACTCAGGAACAACGGCCAAGGAATGTCGGAGGTGGAATAAACCCATCCCAGTCATCACAGGGAGTTATGGAATGGTTTGGATGGGAAGGGACATCAAGGATCATGGAATTCCACCCTTTTCCATAGGCAGGGACATCTTGCACTATTCCAGGATGCTCCAAGCCCCATCCAACCTGGCCTTGAACACTTCCAAGGATCCACGGGCAGCCACAGATTCCCTGGGAATTCCGTTCCAACTCTTCACCACCCTTCCAGGGAAGAATTCCTTCCCAATATCCCATCTCTCCCTGCCCTCTGGCAGTGGGAAGCCATTCCTTGTGTCCTGTCCCTCCATCTCTTGTCTCCAGTCCCTCTCCAGTTCTCCTGGAGCCCCTTTAGGCCCTGGAAGGGGCTCTGAGGTTTCCCTGGATCCTTCCCTTCTCCAGGTGAACATTCCCAGCTGTCCCAGCCTCTCTCCAACCCTTGGAGCACCTCCACTGCCTCCTATGGATCTGCTCCAACATCTCCATATCCTTCTGCTGCTGGACCCCAGAACTGGATACAGAATTCCAGGTGGGATCTCACCTGAGCAGGTCAAAGGGGAAGAATTCCCCCCTTCCTGATTTCCCACCGTGGGATGAGCCCAGGACATCAAGAATTTCTGGGATGTGAGTGCACATGGATGGGGCGTGTCCCGTTTTTCACCCACCAACACTCAAAATTCCTTCTCCTTGGAACTGCTCTCCATCCCTTCATCCCCCAGCCTGGATCCAGGAAGGTAAGGAACAGCTCCTCCAGCACCTGGAGGACTTTTCCATATTTCCCTCCATCCTTGTTCCAGAGAGAGTTTTGGATGCTGAAATCCCTTTTATTTTTCGTCAAAGAGGAATTCTCCAGCCATGGGAGGCAACAACAGAATATTCCAGAGTCGAAGGAATCCTCTGGAGAGCAGCAGGAGGAGAGGTCCAAGTTCCACTCCCCTTAAACCTCCTGCATCTGTCACATCCCAAAATCCAAGGAATTGGCTGCAGCCACCTGAGGGGTTCCTGGGAGCTGCTCCCTCAATCCCAGCTGTTGACCCCATTTATGGAGATTTTGTGCCCATCCCATTCCATGGGATTGACGGGGCCCATCAAACATTTAACGCTTGACAACTCCAAGGATCCAAACCCTCCAGAAGACTGTAACAGGGAGTAAGTGTGGAAATCCGCCATTAAACCTCGTTTTTCCAGGGTTTGGAAGCGGGCTGGGCACAATCAACAGCTCCATGCTGATTCCAGAACTATATCCATGGCTCAGGGCTTTTGTTCCTGTTCCTCCTCCTCCTCTCCCGAAATTCTGGGAGAGCCACATGGGAATCAAAGAGCTGTGTTTGTTAATTCGGGACTAAACACAGAAGAAATGGGGGAAAAAAAATCACAGAGGCTTCCAACTTCCTGGATTTTCCATTCATCCTGAGCTGTTCCAGGCTCTGTCTGCTGCTGGGCACCCTTGGAGAAAACCATTCCCAGAGTAAAATCTGATGGTTCTGTTGGCGTCGCCCCCAAAATTACCGCAGCAGCTGCTCTGGGCCTGGAGTGGCAGCGGCTCCTCCTTCCCTGTGGCAGCTCCTCAGGTAATTCCTTGCTCCTGCTGGGAGCCCAAGAAAAGCTTTTTTTTTTTTTTGGGATAATATCCGTGTTTTTTCCATAGAAGGATCGGCATCAGCTCATGCGGAATTGTGTTGGTGGTAAGTGAAAAAAAAATCCCAAAGCGTTCTCAAGTATCGATTCTGAGTTATAGATGGAAGGAAAAAGCTTCTGGAATTTAAAGATTGAGGTTTGGATCCTAAACCTGAGGTTTGGACCCTAAAACCTGAGGATTTGATGCCAAACTTGAGGGTTTGATCCCAAAACTGGAGGTTTCCATTCTAAACCTGAGGTTTTCATCCTAAAATCTGAGGTTTGGATCCTAAAATGAAGGTTTCTCTCTCAACCAAGGATTTGGATTCTTAACCTGAAGTTTTAATCCCAAATTTGAGGTTTTGATCCTAAACCTGAGTTTTCAATCCCAAACCTGAGGTTTTGATCCCAGACTTTATGTTTTCCTCCTGAAATCTTAGGCTTTGCTCCTGAAATTTGAAGTTACGATCCTAAACCTGAGGTTTTGATCCCAAACTTCAGGTTTGGATGCTAAACCCGAGGTTTTGATCCTAAAATCGGAGGTTTTGATCCTAAATCTTAAATTTTGATACTTAACCTGAGTTTTTGATCCTAAACTTGATGTTTGAATCCTAAACTTGAGGTTTTTATCCCAAACCTGAGGTTTTAATCCCAAACTGGAGGTTTTGATCCCAAACCTGAGGTTTAATCCCAAACTTGTGGTTTGAATGCTAAGCCTAAGGTTTTGATCCTAAAATCAGAGCTTCTGATCCTAAATACTAGGTTTTGATCCCAAACCTGAGATTTTGATCCTAATCCTGAGGTTTTGATCCTAAACCTGAACTTTGATCCACCAAAAAGGCCTCAAACCGACATCATCATCGTCCTTGGTGGGCCCAGATTTGTTCTTGCAAGGCCCCTGATAAGAAGGGCCCTGTGGCAGGATTCGTTATCAGCTCTTAATTGATAACGACTTTTAATTACTTAAATATGCTTAATAACTCATTTTCCTCAAATGAACCAGATCGACGGCTCTGATAGCGCCAATTCCACTCGGATTCCTGGTTTCTCACCCACTTCCTGGGGATATCCCACAACTTCCTGGGATGCGAACATGCAGGAACGCCCGGCACTCGTCCAATCTCCCAAAAACTCTTCCCGACATTCTCAGCTCGCAAACAAAACGGGAGGAGCGATCCTGAGGGGTTTTTTTTTTTTTTCTCAGGATAAGGAGCTGAACAAGATGTGGATGAATTCCTGGTTTTTTTCATTTTCTCCAGGGACAGACAGAGCAGCTGTGCTCTGTCCTCGGATCTGTCTGGAAAATGCTCCGGTGTTTTTATCGGGATCTCAGTGCACATGGAAGGGAGGTTGGCCAGCTCCCCCTTCCCTCTATCTGACAGACGGCTTGGGCAGCTGCCAGAGCATCCATTCCTGCTTTTCCCAAGTCGTTCCCAAGCTCCTCCTGCATCTCCCTTCCCGGTTTTTCCTCAGGTTGCATCCCAAGGGATGAATACCCGAGACTGATCCGACATCAATCCCCCTTTCCTTTGCTGTTGGAATTACGGGAAAACAAGCTGGAAAATCAAGTTGGAATCTTTGCAGCTTAGTTAAATTCCCGTATTTTATCAGGAGAATCCCAAATCCTAACAGTAAGGGCTGTGCCATGCAGGCCAGTCTGGAATGCCCACCTGGAATTTCCACCCAGGAGCTGGACCTAAAACGACTTTAAAAGTTCCTAAACAGATCCTGCATCATCCTGAGTTGATTTTTTTGGATAGAAGGCAGGGAATAAAGGATGTTAAGCAAGGAAAAATCCTGGACAAATAAGGAAATAGGAAAAAAGAAGGAATATGGAATGAAGACATAAGGGATCGCATGGCAGAGAAGGGAACTGGGCTGGCAGCTCCATTTCCTAAGGATTTTCCCAGCAAAAATCCTGAACTTTGGCACTCTGAGTTGCAGATTTTCCCCTCAGATGAAAATAATTCCCTATGGCACCTTTCCCTGCAGAATTTTTCCAGGCTTTGGCAAAGAACTCCTAGGAAGTGCAGACCCCTTCCTTGTTGTGTTTTTTTTTGTTTTTGTTGTTGTTGTTTGTTTGTTTGGTGTGTTTTGTTTTGTTTTGTTTTGTTTTGTTTTGTTTTGTTTTGCTTTGTTTTGTTTTGTTTTGTTTTGTTTAGTTTTTTTTTTCTTTCAGCCAGAACCATCATTTTCTGGAATATTTGTGAAATCTGCAGCCAGGAGGTGAAGTTCATGGAATTGTGGAATGATTTGGATTGGGAGAGATCTTGGAATATGACCCCATTCCACCCTTTTCCATGGGCAGGGNCCAGAGAATCTGTGACCACCCCATCCCTGGAAGTGTCCAAGCCGAGGTTGGAGCAACCTGGGATAGGGATTGTCCCTTCCAATCCAAACCATGGGTTTGAGCATTTGATGAAGTTTTCCCATGAAGTTTCCATGATTTGATGAAGTTTTTGCTCCACTACCAGACCGGAAAAAAAAAAAAAGAAGGAATTTTNCAAATTCTCTCTACAAGTTTAAACCATACCCTGTATCCTGTCCCTCTGTCCCTTTTCCAAAATCCCTTTCCAGGTCTCCTGGAGCCCCTTGAGGGGAAACCTCCCAGAGAACAATTCCCAAAGCCTTTGGAACATGGGAATTCACATCCCTGGTAAACTTCCAGCTCTCCTGGTACTGTTAAATCCCTAATTTTCCACAGCTTCATTAGTCAACCACATGCAAATCACTTCCCTTTCGCTCTGCCTACCATAGTTCAGCATTCCAGGAAAAATCTGGGAATGTGCCAAAGACCAGAGCACTTCCATGTCAAGCCCAGGCATGGAATAAATCCTCCCAAATTAATTCCAAGTGCCCAGGGAGCGACACACCGGGCACCTGCTCAACTCCAGGGCGTGTTCAGAATTAATTATCATAAATCCTGGATATTTATTAGTTGAGTCAGGCAGGGAAATACTTGGAAAGCAGAGGAAGGGGGGGAGGGAGGGGGACGATCCCAATCCCATTTTATCCAATCCCGTTTCTCCTGTGGCTGCAATGGGGATGGAAAACATTTTAGAGCGGCAAAGGGGAGAATTCTTCCCCTCTGCTGGAATTCCCACCTGGAATTCTGCATCCAGCTCTGGGATCCAAGAGGAGAAGGATNTTAAGCCTGAAATTGTTGATCCTGTTGAAACTCCCACTAGAATTTCTCCATCTTTCCAGTCCCCAACACTGTGGGAACCTCATCCCATTCCCAGACATTGGCATTCCACTGGAAATCCTTCTCTCCCCAATGTTTTATCCATGGGGTGGATGGGCAGAGCAGGAGGTCAGGACTGGAGCCCCTCTGCTCTGGAGCCAGGCTGGGAGAGCTGGGAACGTGCCTGAAGGGGCTCCAGGAGAGCTGGAGAAGGACTTGGGAGAAGGGATGGAAGGACAGGACACAGGGAATGGCCTCCCAGTGGAAAAGTGGAAATTTAGGTGGGATACTGGGAAGAAATTTTTGGCTGTGAGTGTGGTGAAGGGCTGGAATGGAATTCCCAGAGAAGCTATGGCTGCCCCAGGATCCCTGGAAGTGTCCCAAGCCAGGTTGTGCAGGACTTGGAGCCCAGATGGGATTCCTGTGATCCCAAGGCTGATCCCGTGATCTCTCTCTACAGCAAGAATACATGGAATCCTCGGTGCAGCCAGAGGTTCCAGGAACCAATTCCTGCGGCTTTTTCCTCCTCGTTAATGGGATTATGTTCATTAGTGCCACACTAATGACCTCAGAGCAGACATATTAAGGGATCCTGACGTGTTTGAGGCTGTCCAACAGCTCTTCCTATTCCCACATATTCCTGGATAATTTAATTGTGTCCAGTCACAGCCCTGCTCCAGAGAACCCTGAGGGGTGGACGACACGACCTCCAACAGACCCTTCCAACCTCAGCACCTCCTTGATTCCATGGGATTCCGTGTTTTCCACCAATTCCTACAGCCCTGGAGGCTCCCAGGGAACTTTTCCCCATTGGAATGCAAAGCCAAGTCATTCCCAAACACTTCCAACAATCACAGACCACCCCAGCACTGGTGTTTCCCCATTTTTGCCACATCCCTTAGGACACATCCAATCTCCTTTGCCCTAAACCTGGATAAGGCTGGAGATTGGTTGGAATTTCCTCACAGAAAGTGTGATTAGACCCTGGAATAGGAATCACCATCCTTGGAGGCATTTATGGAAAGACCCTGGAATGGGAATCACCATCCCTGGAGGTGGAAATCAGTGCCGCAGTGGGATTGGGTCACAAGTTGGACTCTATGATCCTGGAAGTCTTTTTCGATCTCACTAAATCTGCAATTCCATAAATAAACTCTAGTCCGAGTGGTCCAGGCTCCGAACCTGAAATCTGAGGTTTGGATCCCAAACCTGAGGTTTTCCCCCTGAAATCTTGGGAGATCAAGGAGATGTTGGAGCCAAATTTGGATCTAGGATGGGAAGCAGGAAGTGGAAGGAGGACACAGTGGTGACACCAGGGACATGTCCTGTCCTCCGTCCCCTTCCATGGCTCCCCACTGGCTCCGTAGACAATGCAGGAGGAAAAACTGAGATAATCAGATCCCTGAGGAAAACAGGGAGCAGCTGCCAGGGAAATTAGTATTTCCTTAAAAAAAAAAAAAAAACCAACCCAAAAATGGGATCTCAGGTGCCACAAATGACACACTCATCTCTTATTCTGACCTTTTGAAGATTTGGGAATTCCCTGGATTGGCTTTAAGGCAAAAAGAGAAATATCCACAGCTTTTCCTAGGAAAGGATTTCTTCCCTTTTAGAAGTTGCAAATGGAAAGCTTGGGAAAAAAAGGGAATTCTATTCTCAGCCTCGCACAGAGAAGAATTCCTTCCCAATATTCCAAATATCCCTCTTCTCTGGCAGTGGGAAACCATTCCCTGTGTCCTGTCCCTCCATCCCTTGTCCAAAGTCCCTCTCCAGCTCTGCTGGAGCCCCTTGGACCTCCAAGGTCTCCCTGGATCCTTCCCTTCTTCAGGCTGAACATTCCCACCTTTCCCAGCCTGTTTTTCTCTCCTCTATTAATATTTTCCAACCATCCAACCCTAGGTTGCCAGGACAATCACCTGGATCTCTTTGTTTGCCCTTTTTATTGGTGTAAAAATCAGCTTTTATTCAGATTTTCTAGTTTCTTTTCAATTTCCAATTCTTTTTAATTTCCAATAATTTTCTGGTCTGAAGAGCTTTTCCTACAGTTGCCCCATTCCCATAAAACCTTGGATCTTTTGAGGTCTCAACGTGGCCCAGTCTATGATTTATTTGCTGTAAATTGTCTGACTTGTTAAAAAATTCACCTAAACTTCACCCTCTGCCCCCGTTTTCCAATATCCCATCCAAATCTCCCCTTTCCCAGTGTGAAGACATTCCCTGTGACCAGTCCCAAGTCCCTCTCCAGCTCTCCCAGCTACAAATCATTCCAAATTTGCCATTCCAATGAAACCAACAACCACAATTCCCGGGAACCACAGATTTAAATCCCTTCGGCATACCCAGCTCCCACAGAAAGTCGCACCCAGCTCCCAAAATTGTATTTGTTTGGTTGTTTGTCCCTTTGTTTGTTTTTAAAGGAGGAGGATGGGGGATACCCTTCCCTTCCCAAGTCTCTGTGGTCCTTTCCATCTCCCAGGCCTGGCTCATCCGGCAGCTCCTGAACTCCCACTGGGAATTAGGGGTGGAGGCAGCATTTTCCTGGCTCCTCAACCTCCCCCGTGGGGCTAATTAATATTCCTTAAGCACCACACCCCTAATTACAATAGACAAAAAAGCGCTTTGGTCTCCGAAGTTCTCTCGACTCTGGATTTTCCCGGCGAATTTACATCCCGCAGAACAGCCATTAACTCCACGTTTTTAATTACGGCATCAAAACCTTCTTGATTAGAGCACAAAAAAAAGACGTCGACTTTCAAATTAAGAGCACAAAACCCCTCTCCCCTCAGCTCATTCCCCTGGTCTCAGCTCACCAGGAAAACATTCCCAATCCCGAGCAAAGCATTCCAGACGGTGACACACGTGCCATGGGAGAGCTCTGGGACGGGATGAGAGCTCCTCTCATTAGCATAAATTAGGATAGAGCAGGATATTTTTTTTTTCCTGGATAATTCCGTACGGATTGCAGCCCTTGACCACATCCGCCGGGATGGGAACAGAGCCTTCAGTGTTTCTCCGAGCCCTTTTCCATCCTCACTCTGCATGGAAAAGGGCTTGGATAAAGCTGCCCCCCTGCCAGGGGGTGTTTTGCTCCCAATAATCCTTAACCATTCCCAAAATCCATCAGTCCTGGGTGTATTTGGGAACTGACTGCATGAGGGTTTAATGGGAAGCATTAAATACAAAGGAATATTTGACATTCTCCTGCCTCACTTTAAACACAAATTCCCCCAAACCATGATCTTAATGGAAGCACCGGGGGAAAAGAAAAACATGGAAAATGGATAATCAGCACCAAAAACAGCAGGAAAATTGTGCTCTGCAGGAATTTCAGGATGGAGGAGAAGCTCAGTCCAGGAGCTGTCAAAACTGCTCCATCTGCCCAGGAAAAGGGACTCTGGATGTCCCCTCCTTCCATCATTCCCACTCTCCCTGAGGCTGATTCTGGCTTCAAAGAGGGAAGTTTGGGAATTACAGCTTGCAGAGTGGCACTGAGGAGCTTTTGGGGCAGCATAAAGCTGGGGAAGACAGGTTTGAGTGAGAAATTAGAGAGGAAATTCTTCCCTGGGAGAGTGGGAAAGGCCCTGGAATGGGATTCCCAGGGAATTCATCCCTGGAAGTGTCCAAGGCCGGTTGGATAGGGCTTGGAGCAACCTGGGATATTGGAAGGTCGGCAGTGGCAGGGGGGTGGAATTTCATGAGCTTTAAACTTTAAACTCCCTTCCAACCCAAAACCACTCAACTCCACCTTTTATTACCCAAGTTTTCTCCTCCCGAAGCGTCACAGAGCCCAAGGAAGCGGGAGAAAAATCCCAAAATCCGCCAAAAACAACCGCGCCAAACCCGCTCCCGGTGCCGCCAAGCCCAACGCCCACCTCCTTCCACGGAGAGATCCCACCATTCCTTCATCTGCCATCTCCCACCATCCCTCTGGGGCTTCTCAGGACACTCCGGGGCCACCTTCTCCCTCCTCTCTCCGTTAACGTCGCATCCACCCCGAAGGGTTTAATTTGGGGGGTGATTCCCAAATCCGAGAGCGAGCCTCCGCACGCCTTTCCTGAGGAGACGGAGTCTCCAGAGGGCCTGGCAGAGAGCCCTCCCCTCCAGAGCTGTGTGGGTGATGGCGCTGCCCTCCCCGATCCGGCCTCCCCCGGGATTTTGCAACAGAAAGGAATCACAGAGGAGTTTTTTTTCAGCTTTTTTCAGAAGAGTTTAATTAGCTGGGAGATAGGAAACAAAGGGTTGCTTTTTTTTTTGTGGTGTTATTTGGGGTTTTCTTATTTTGTTCATTTTTTTTTCCCCCTGGAAAGTTTCTGATCTTCCCACTTCAAGGCTACTCTGAGAACCTGAATGGGGTCATTACAACCAGGAGGGGACCCCATGAGTTATTCCCAAATCCTGATATTTAAGACAAGACCGGCCTCAGATCTGCCTTTCTTCAGGAAAGAAAATTAAAGGGGGAAAAAAAAAAGGGAAGTTTGACCTCGCTTTAGTTCTGAACTCGCAGCTGCAGCAGATGGCTTAGGAAGGTGATGGGGAAAAGGCTCCAAAAATAAAAAAATATTGTGAAAAAAAGATTTGACACAAGCAGAAGTTCTCCTGCCAAGCCACAAGGTGAACTCCACACAAGGTAAAATCCTGTTTCCCCAGGAAAAAGCAGTTCAGAAAAGACCTGGAAAGCCTCAGAGCTGTGGAGAAATCAAGATCAAATCTGGGATTTGAATCCTAAATATTTAATAGCTCAGGCAAGGAGTCTAGAAATGACACCGTGTAATCCATTTTTAATGCTCCGTATTCTTCTTCCTGATGTCCTTTCTGCCTAAAAATTTTTTGGAGCTACAATTTATCTGGAGTGGTGCAATACAAAATTAAAATTGTGGCAGGGGAGGGATTGGAAGTTTAAGGATTCTCTCAGCTGGAAGGAGCCGTGGCATAAATGAATTATTTCTTGAAAGAGGCTTTTTTAAATTCCTTCCAGGCAAAGAAATTCCAGGGAGTTGATACTGGCCTGGATTAGACACGAGATTTATGGATTTATACTTTAAAATAAAAGGGAAGATTCCGAGGAGATAGAAGGAAAATGTGTTTGATGAGGGTGGGGAGCTGCTGGAATGGAATTCCCAGAGAAGCTGTGGCTGCCCCTGGATCCCTGGAAATGCCTAAGGCCACATTGGACAGGGCTTGGAGCAACCTGGGATAGTGGGCGGTGTCCCTGCCCATGGAAAAGGGTGGAACTGGATGGGCTTTAAGGTCCATTCCTACCCAAACCATTCCATGATTATCCATGCACAATTCCAGAAGGTACTTCCAGAAAGAGCAGTTTATTAATCTGGTACTCCCGAGCCTTAAATTTGGTCACAGAACCATGGAATGGTTTGGGTGGGAAGGAATCTTCAAGATCCTCTTGCTCCCAAGGGCAGGGACACCTTCTCCTATCCCAGGGTTGCTCCAAGCCCTGTCCAACCTGGCCTCGGACACTTCCAGGGATGCAGCAGCCACAGATTCTCTGGGAATTCCATTCCAGGGCCTCACCACCCTCGCAGGGAAGAATTCCTTCCCAATATCCCACCTAAATTTCCACTTCCCCAGTGGGAAGCCATTCCCTGTGTCCTGTCCCTCCATCCCTTGTCCCAAGTCCCTCTCCAGCTCTCCTGGAGCCCCTTTAGGCCCTGGAAAGAGTTCAGAGGTTTCCCTGGATCCTTCCCTTCTCCAGGCTGGACATTCCCAACCTCATCTGACACAGGTGGTGACACCGCACTGATATTCCATATCCTGGAGAACCCATGTTCAGACATTCCTTCCTTGCTGTATTTCTGGCAAAAAAAAACCCCAATCCAACAGTGGCAGCTCAACGATTCCAGCTTTTCCTCTGGGAAAAGCTTGCAGTGGCATTTTCTACAACTTAAAATGTCCAGAGGGATCTCTGTCCCATTTTATTCAGCCCCAATTCCTCACTCTTTCCTTCTTTCAGGCCGTGTCCCAATCTTACAGCATTTTCCCCCATGAGAAAAAACCCAGGAATGTGTCACTTGTTCACCAATATTTATTTTAATCCGGCCCTGATTAATTGGAATTATTTTGCTAACCCTGAAATTCCAGTCTTGGAGCAACACTTGCAACCACTTTCGTGCTTCCAGTTGTCTTCAACTCCTCAAAGAAAAACCTTGGAAAAAGTCACTCTGAATAATGTCTCTGCTTCCCAAACCGTCCAACTGGGAAAAGCCTGACCTACTTGGCAGGAGCGTGGAGAGCCTGCGCTCTCGTCTTTACTTTTTTATATTTTTTTTTCACTTTTTATTTCTTTTTAATGATTTAAGAGAATCCAAATGGGAGGCGCTGGAGAGGCGGGAATTCTGCAAAGTCATTAAGAGACCACCAGAAGGTTTGGAAGCCCCTTATCTGCATTTTTCCTCTGTAATCCAAATTCCCTCCATCGATTTCCCAAAATAGGGAACTTTACACTGGGTTTTGACAGCTCCCAAACTGAGGTTTGAGGATGAGAAGAGGAATCCCGAGGAAAGGGCAACCACTAGGAAAATCAGGATGGAAATTTATCAGGAAACACAAAAAATAGATGGGGAAAAAAATAAAAGGAGAGGCCTAAAATTAAAGGGGAACGAAAATACCTGGAATTTGTTCCTTTTTGGTCCTTCCTAAACCACTGAGAGGAAGCAGGAGGAAAAAGACCGGGATAGGATGAGGTGGAATAGAATGGGATTCCTTCTCATTATAGAGAAGGGAAGGATCCAGGGAAACCTCGGAGCCCCTTCCAGTGCTTGAAGCAGCTCCAGGAGAGCTGGAGAGGGACTTGGGAGGAGGGATGGAGGGACAGGACACAGGGAATGGCCTCCCACTGCCAGAGGGCAGGGATAGATGGGATATTGGGAAGGAATGCTTCCCTTTGATGGGCTGGGATGGAATCCCCAATGAATCTGTGGCTGTCCCATTCCTGGAAATGTCCAAGACCAGTTTGGAGCAACCTGAAGTAGTGGAAGTTTGGGGGTTGGACTTCCATGATCCTTTACATCCCTTCCAACCCAAATTCCACGATTCCATGATCCTACCACATCCCTCTCTTCACCCGCATGGAAAAGGGCAGTGGTGAAGACATAACCTCCTCCCGGTTATCCATAAAAACGAGATGAGGGACAATCATTAATCCCAAAAAACTCTAATACCGAGCCACAGCTTTGGGCATGCAAATAGGTCATGGACATGATGCAGCATCTTGGAATTCCCAGTGGGAGTGGTGGGGGTGGGATCAACAGGAATCTGCTCTTTTCCTGGGAGAATTTGGTTCCTTGCACTCAAATCCCTCCTGAGAAGCCGAATTCCTCCAGGAAATTCATCCTGCAGTGCTCAGGGACAAAAAACAGGGAGAGATTTGGATCCTGTGGATGTAGAGCCAGGATAAAAGGCCAGGAAATTGCCAAGTGCTGATCCTGCTTCTCCCAGAGTGTGGAATCTTTTTGGTGTCTTGAGCTTCCGGGGTGAAGGACGGTCCTTCAAGATGAATAGCTCGAAATAACGGCACAGAACGCGGCAAATTTAGCAGGTTTTTGTCCAACTCCAAGTCAGCTGTCTGCAGATAATTAAAGGGATGTCAGGGAATTTGGGATTTGTCAGCTGGATTGAAGATGCGAGAATGTTGCTTGGGAAAATGTCTCGATTAAACTCCGCAGAAACCTGCAAAAATCCCACAAAAAGAACAGGATCTTTGTGGGGATTTGGGGGTTCTGACCCCAGGAATTTTGTTCTGGCCTTGGACATTTCCAGGGATGGGGCTGTCACAGATTCTGTGGGATTCCTGTTCCAGTGGAATTTCCACTCTCACAGAGAAGAATTCCTTCCCAATATCCCATCCATCCCTGCCCTCTGGCAGTGGGAAGCCATTCCCTGTGTCCTGTCCCTCCATGCCTTGTCCCAAGTCCCTCTCCAGCTCTCCTGGAGCCCCTTCAGGCACCGGAAGGGGCTCTGAGGTTTCCCTGGAGCCTTCCCTTCTCCAGGCTGGACATTCCCAGCTCTCCCAGCTTCCCTCCAACCCTCAGAGCAACTCCATGACCTCCTCTGGATCTGCTCCAGCAGCTCCACATCCTTCTGATGTTGGACCCCAGAGCTGGATGCAGAATTCCAGGTAGGATCTCACCAGAATGGGATAGAGGGGCAGAATTCCCCCTTTTTCCTGCTCACACTGTGGGATCCTAGCATTTTAGTGGATGACAGCAGACACCAGCTGGACCTTCACCTCTCCGGGACCAGATCAAACTCAGGGAATCTCAGAGCTTGGAATTGCAGAGATGGAACGGCGACAAATCAAAGCCTGGAGTTGAATTTCCATCAACACGCGATGCCTCGAAGTTCAGGGTCACAGTGTCAACCCACTTAAGCGTGGCCTAAAATAGTTAAGCAAGAGCTGAGTCTGCACCTGAATCCTCCTGACCTTCATCCCATCCCATTAATTTCATCCCATCCCATCTATTAATTTGGATCGCTCCGAGCGTTTCATACTTGATCGCCAGGGAAGATAATTTGCTGTGCGAGCCCTGCTATCAAATCCCAGGTACTGAGCATGGATTTGGGGCAAGAAGGTTCAAAAAACTCCCCAGGGACAGCCATTCCCAATGAGGAATGTGCAGTTTCTTCCCAGAGAAGCCCACCAGAAATCATAGATTAATGGGAAAAACAACAAAACCGGGAAAAACAGGCCAACATTTTGATGAGAGCAACACAGGGAATGCAGAGATTCCTCCCCTTGGCAAACCTCAACTGGTGGAACGAGTTTTCCCAGTCCAACTCAGACTTGGTGGATCAAGGAAAAGGTCGGAATTGCTTCCAAAACTTTTCTGTAACAATTTTAATGAAGGCAACAAAAATTCTGTTCACAGATCCAATAAATATTTTTTGGAGATGAGGGTTTTTCCTCAAAAGCCTGGAAATATTTTCTGGAAACTAAGCCTTTGAGTTTTCCTGATAAGTCCTGAAAAATAAATTTCCTGATAAATCCTTCCAGTGACTAAATGGGATCTAGGAGAGCTGGAGAGGGAATTCACTTTGGAAAAGTGATAGGACACAGGAAATGTCTTCCTCCAACAAGAGGGCAGGGATAGGTGGGATATTGAGAAGGAATTCTTCCCTGGGAGGGTGCTGGATGCCTAAATCCACACCCCTGAAAAGGACTTTGTCCTGGAACCACTTCACATCCTTCTGGAACTCAACCGCTTAAAAAAAATTATAATATTCTGTAATATTTACAGAGCAGAACTGGAATCGGGAGAGGTCAGAAAGTGCTTGGCCACCCAAGGGGAGCTGATTTTATTCATTTCCGTGACGTTACTTCAGGCCCTGGTGGCTGACGAGCATTGTTCCCCGTGGAAGTTCTGAGGGAAAACTGCATCCACGGATGGCATCACCCCTGAGGAAAACGAGCTTTTATCAACACCCACGATGGCGTCAGCGAGTGGATCTCGAGTTTTTTATTATGCAAAAAATGCATCATTCCCTGATTCCACAGGGGTTGTGCTCTCCACGGTGGAGCTTTATCCGTTTACAGAATTTTATTTCCAGTTTAGCATCGGGAATTAAGTACATACTGTAGGATGAGTGGGAAGAAGCAGAAGGATAAAGTGTTGGAAGAAATTAGGTTTTGGAGGAACTCAGAGAAGCTGTGGCTGTGCCACCCCTGGAAGTGTCCAAGGCCAGGTTTGACAGGGGTTTGGAGCAACCTGGGATATTGGAAGGTGTCCTTGCCCATGGAATGGGAGGGTGATGAGATGGTCTTGAAGATCCCTTTCCAACCCAAACCATTCCATGGCTTTTTCCCCCTGGATTTCTGCATCCTAAGGAAGACCTGCTTTCCTTGGATGATTTAAAGAGGGGGGAAAAAACAGCACCAGCTTCCCACCCAGTTTTGTTTCCCAGCGTTATTTAACATCATCTCCTATAGAATAACTACAAACATCAAATTTAGAGGTGAGACAATTCCCCTCCTAATTAAAAAAATCCAGGAAGCAACTCAGATCCTCAGCCAGACAAGAAAGCAGGAGATTTCCCAAAGACAGGACTTTTCTTGGTCAAACTGGGGGCTCTTGGCTTCAGAGAGAGAGGTTGACAACTAGAAAAGCAGGAAAATCTCCTTAATTGCTCTCCCAACCATAAGTTGTGGCATCCCCTGGGTCCTGATGCTATCAGGGCTTCAAATATCCATGGGAGGGTTGTGTTATCCTGGTTTAATTCCCCGGCTTTGGTCTGGCCGGGCAATTACAGGAATTTTGCAAACACTTAATCCTTAAATGAACTCGACTCTGGGTTTAGCTTCCTGCAGAGCCCGGCAGGCGCCTCTCAAAGAGGTGATCCATGGAGAAGCCGGTTGGATCCCATTATGCCGGGATGGAGCCAAAGCACTCCAGGAAAAATAAACAACCTGATGCCATCAGGCCTCTGCCTGCTCAACGCAATCCAAAGGCAGGGAGAATGAATGGAAGCATTGGGGTGAAACTTCACCCCCCATGCAGGCGGTGATTATCCAAAGCTGCCAGACAGGATCCAGCTCCTGCTTCCAGCCTTCCCAAAGACACAGGGAGGGATAAAACAGCCCCATCCCATTTTCAAGAGGCTCAGGAGTTCTGAGTACACAAACACGGCCACTTTTGCTAGGCTGCGGCCTTGTTTGGATGTGACAGATCCCTGGAAAGAAAGAAAAACCCAGCTTTGGCTGGGAATTAATCTGTCTTGATAAGAATCAGTGCACCAGACAGCATCCAGGTCCTGCTTCCCAAAGAGACAGGGAAGGATAAAACAGCCCCATCCCATTTTCATGAGGTTCAGATCTCCTAACTTCTGCTAGGCCATGGCCTTGTTTGGATGCAATAAATCCCTGGAAAGAAAGAAAATCCCAGCTTTGGCTGGGAATTAATCTGTCTTGATAAGAATCAGTGCACCAGACAGCATCCAGGTCCTGCTTCCCAAAGAGACAGGGAAGGATAAAACAGCCCCATCTCATTTTCAAGTGGCTCAGAAATTCTGAGGACACAAACGTGGCCTGTTCCGCTAGGCCGCGGCCTTGTTTGGATGTGATAAATCCCTGGAAAGAAAGAAAATCCCAGCTTTGGCTGGAAACTAATCTGCTTTGATAAGAATCAGCGTGGGAACTGGAAGCTCCAGTAACAACCAGTCAAAATCTATTTATACAAGACATCCCTGCCAGGGATCCATAGGAGAACTGACACCGGGAAGTCTGCAGGGGGAAAAAATCTCCGTTAATGCGCTCGTTTCAGCAAATGAGGATCTGGGGAAAAGCAGTTTCAGCAGTTTCATGAAGCTCTGTCTAGAAACTGTTGTCTCACCGGATGTTTTTATCACGGAATTATAGAGTTTGGATGGTAGGAATTGTGATGGTGAGGCCAATATCCAATTATTTGGAAATGGGATGAGTTTTGCAGTCAAATTCAGGTCTCACTCTGGGCGCCCATTCAAGGCTTTACCACAAGCCTGGGTGAACTCCAGGTGTTTTTTCATTTCCACACCTGTACAGCCATGGAATCTACCCTTTCCTCTCCCTTTAGTATGGAATTCTGACTGATCAGACCTTTCCAATTGAAAGAATATAAATTCCTTCAGTTAGATTTAGAGAGATGGAATCCCAGACAACATGATAACTACAACTAATTAATAATTTTATTTAGTTTACCCCTGCTTTTTTGGGACCCTTTTTATCCAAATCCCAAGCTCTTCAGAGCAACTCCTCTACGACACCCAAGGTGCGAGCGCTGAGCTCTGCACCAGGAATTCTGCATCCAGTTAACACCAACTTTCTTCCACTGCAGCTCTTTGAATGTTATGAAAAAAAATCTGGATAATTCCTGAGGCAGACAATTATATTCCAGCTTTACCACCCGCAGCTCCGGGACAATTTCATTAGGAATCCACAACATTGCCTGCCTTTGAGCCGATTATTTTATTGTTGGAGTCATATTCCTGCTCGGAGCTGAGCACGCGTCAGAAAAATACACAGATGGGTTTTTCAGGGATAATATTTTACCCTTTTAGAGGCAAATCATCTCAAATTAAGTTACTGAAGAAGATAAGGCTGAGTCACTCACTGGAGCCAGGCCGGGAGAGCTGGGAATGTCCAGCCTGGAGAAGGGAAGGCTCCAGGGAGACCTGAGAGCCCCTTCTAGTGCCTGAAGAGGCTCCAGGAGAGCTGGAGAAGGACTTGGGACAAGGCATGGAGGGACAGGACACAGGGAATGGCTTCCCACTGCCAGAGGGCAGGGTTAAATGGGATTTGGGAAGGAATTCCTTGCTGTGAGGGTGGTGAGGTGCTGGGATGGAATTCCCAGAGAAGCTGTGGCTGCCCCATTCCTGGAAGTGTCCCAAGCCAGGTTGGAGCAACCTGGGATGGTGGAAAGTGTCCCTGCCCATGGCAGCGGGTTGGAATGGGATGATCTTGTAGGTCCCCTTCCACCCAAACCATTCCATAACTCCACATTAATTGCGAACGTGATGCGACACAAGCCCAGCCATTGTCCCTGAACAATGAGAATCCTTTGGATTCTTTTCTCCCAGAAAATAGCTCCAAAAAATCACCTTTGACAACACACAAAAACACGAGGTTTGGGTCTCAAAAAAACAACCAATCTCCATCTGAATTTTAGGCATTTTTGACATGATCTAGCTGCTGTCAGAAATCAATCCCAGTTCCTAATGATTCATCCCGCTCTCCCGTAGCGACTGCTTTGATGTTTTGTTACTCCCTAAAATCATCTGCCCTTTTCCTTCTGCGACACCGCAACTTTTTGATCAACAAACTCATCAGAGGTGCCGTCACGTGCTTTAGAAGTGCCCTCAGGTTCTAAAATAAGAATTTTATCTTCAAAACCAAGTATATATTGAAATTCCGAGATAATTTCAGGAGACTCCAGTACCAGGTGATACAAATAAAAAAGTCCTTCAGATTCCTGCTCTGAACTGAGGCTTTGAAACTTCAAATCCCATTTGGGGTGTATTTTGTGAGTCTGAAATTCCACAAAAAAATCGCATATTTGGGTCTAAATCATACCCTTTATTTTTCAAGCCCCTCACATCACTATCCCAAGGTCTCCCCTGCACTTTATTATCCATATCTGTAATTCTCCAGAGCGAGGCTCTGATGGATAAATCACTGTTTATTTCCCTGTTAAGTTATGAATTCATGAACAATTCCTCTGCTCCACCCTGGCACCGTGACTGGTGAGGGAGCTGCATGGAATTAACAGGAAATGGGGTTGGGATTTGAGAAGAAAACTCAAATAATCAAGCACGAGTTTATTGTGAACTTCAAATTACCCCAGACATTCCTAAAGTGCTGGAAATTTCAGAGCTGTGACTCCAGAGGGAAAATCAGGGCTGCGTCCTTCATCCTCTGCATGGAATAAAAGCTTCCCCTTCCTCACCTGCCTCTGGGATGTGTGGAAATTTAGGACAATCCCTTCCCTGGTGCTGAGCAAGGATTCAAATCTCTCAGAAAAGAAAACTAAAAGGTCTCAAAATGGGGGAAAAAAAGCTGATGTGAGACTGTCAAAACACTGTGAGACTCAAATTTAGATTTTTTATTTTTGTCAATCAGGCAGTTTGGATTTTTTTTTTTCAGTTTTAAATTTATTTATGGAATAATTAGGCAGGGATAAAATGATTAAGCAATGGTGAAAATTCCTGAAGTTATAATGAAAAATGTGGAAGAAAGAAATGAGCAGAGCCTTGAACTCTGTTCTGGCTGTTTGATATCTGAAAGCAGCATAAATTTTCTTATTTTAAAGCCAACTTCATTTTTAAGGGCGGCCTTTAATTACAATGATTTCCTTTAACCTTGACAGCTTTCCATTTTATTGGATATTATTGGATATTAGCCGGGAGAGCTCTTCATCTCACCCTCGGAAGTTACAAAGTAGTTTCTAGGAGAGTGTAATAAAACTCCATTTCCAATTTAAATCCAATTTTAGAAGGGGAATCGTGCACCCTTACTTCTGCTCCTGCAGATCATCAGGAGCTGCTTCTCCTAATAAAGGACATTCCTATAAGGAATGGTGGGAAAAAACCCAAAATCTCAGAATGATTTGGATCTGTGGGATCATCCAGTTCCACCTCCTGCCATTTTCCCACACTTTCCACTATCTCAGGTTGCTCCAAGCCCCATCCAACCTGGCCTTGGACAATTCCAGGGATGGAGCAGCCACAGCTTCTCTGGGACTTCCATTCCAGCCCCTCAACAGACAGGAAAAAATTCCTTCCCAATATCCAACATTAATTAAATATTTTTCCAGGCCAAGCCTCTCTCCAGCTCATGTGGATCCTCAGGGTCACCTCTGGCTCGATTTATTCTGGAAGCCATTAACTCGAGGATCCACGTGGACCTCTCCAATCGTTCTCCACAGAAATGGAAACAAGAAATAAAGTCAAGGAATTGCAAGGCAGCAATTTGAGCACCAACTGAAGAGTTCTGACACATCCAAACCACAGAATTTAGTTGTTCATTGGTGAAGATGGGAGACACCTTCCCCAGACTGGAACACCTCCATAATTTTCCGGCTGTGGCAGGAGCAGAGCTGTTTCATAGGTTATGGAATGTTTTCAGTTGGATGCCGGCTTTAAATCATCCAATTCCAAGGGCAGGCGCACTTTCTGCTATCCCAGGTTGCTCCAACCCCTGTCTAACCTGGATTTGAACACTTCCAGGGATGGGGCAGCCCAGGATTTTCTGGGAAAAATTTGCCAGGGTCCTGTCCCTTGTTGCAAATTCATCTCCTGCTCACTCTTGTGACATTCCCAATTCCCAGCCTGGGAAGTTTTGAGTCCCTCTGGATTCACTGAACCATAATCCTCCTGAATCTACAAACATCCCACTCCTTAATCACCGAACCTTTCCATAACTGGAGCAGCTCCAGCCTTCCCACAGTTGTTACCATTCTCTATCCAGACAAATCCCTAATAATTCCCAAAGAAAAAGGTATAATTAATCCTTGTCCAGGTTGTTTATGGCGCGAACATCCAATACAAATATGTTTCTCTGGAATCTGATTTATCTCCGTTTCAGCTCAAAACCACAATTCAACCTCAGTCCTCGGTGCAAAAATCAGTTCCAGAGGATTCCTCTCATTGGATCCACACAGGAGGCACCAGGAACTTCCCAAAAAACACAGTGGGAGAGCTCTTGCCTGGGCAGGATGAGTTGGAAAAGCTCCCACATCCCCAAAAATTGAGTCCTTCATCCTAAAAGAGCTTTTTTTCATGGAATGAGAGAACACTTGAGGCTTGCAGGCACCTCTGAAGATCACCTAATCCAACCTTCCTGCTCGTGGAAGGCCCATCCAGAGAAGATGGATTAGGATTGTGTCTGGTTGGATTCTGGACATCTCCAGGGATGAAGATACCACGAACACTCCAAATTATCTATGCACCTTCCACCACTTTCTCCACAGATGAATAACAGAAAAGGATTCACACCTTGAGCTTCAAAGCATCTGGAACAACTTCTAGAAGGACCTTCAAGGAAGGAATTTGAGAGGAATGCTGGAAGGAACCACACAATGGTTTGGTTTGGAAGAGAACTTAAAGATCAACCAGTCCAAGCCCCAGGAATTGTGGTGCTACATGGGATACCTGTAACAATTGTAGAATGATGAAATCTGCAGCAAAATTTCCTAATTTAGGAAATTTGCAAAATTTCCAAATTTAGGGAATTCAAATGGAATTAGGAAAATCCAAGACAAAACTAACACCTTGGACAAATGTCACCTCAGAAATTCAACCCACAGAACATTTCCCCCCAGGTCCCCCAAAGATAAAGGAAGTCAGGACTAGATCTCTCTTTTTTTTAGGGAATCCAACAGATTGAATCCAACAGATCCCTCTTCCACTGAACTCCCAATAGTTCAGAGACACCTCTTTTATCCTGCCCTAGGATTTTCACTCCCATGAGGAGCCTCCCACCCAGCAGCTCCATCAACCACCACGATCCTCCCTCCTCGCCCTGGATTTCGGTCGGAACTCAGGCCCAGGAAATGAAAGGACTATTGTGAAACTCCCTGGAAACATCTGGCCAAGCACCCGCTCCCTCAATGCCTGCCTTGTTCCACCCGCCACATCCCGGGATGAGCCATTCCAAGGGGGTGAGGCAATCTCTGAGAGGTTCACAACTTAAAATTTTCATTTCTCCAACTGAGACCTGGGATAAAATTTTGAGTCCTCAAGGAAGAGCAGAGCCACAAATTTTAACTTTTCCACAGACCCTCAGCCCAAATTCCTGTTGTTTTTTTTTTGGTTTTTTTTTTTTTCCTCCATCCCCACTTAACCTTTCACCTGGAACAACTGAAATATTGAGAAGAGGAGGAATCAAATATTCAGGAGGGCCTTTTGTCTCCTCCCTCCCGTCACTGATCAATCATCACCACAGTGATGATTTAAAGAGGCCAGGATGGGTTCATTTGTCCATCAGCTGGGATCTTGGGAACATCAGGGATAAAGTTACGGCTGTTGCTTGGCACCACCTCTTCATTTTGAGAGGAACTAATTCAGACCTTTGTTTAAACACAGAGATGCCCAAGGAGGGGGAATTAAAGCAGCACGACACTCTCTGAGTTCACCCAACTCCACCAGAACCAGGCTGGCGACTCCAAATTCCTTGTGTTTTCCTTCTTGGAGCTTCCCAGCTGAGCCTGAACTCCCTGAGGTGCCATCATTGTGATGCTGGTTAAAAAAAAAGAAGGGATTCTAAGGAATTTTGTGTGGCCTTGGAACCAAATCCATGTACAAAGCTCATATTTGGGACAAAACAAGGATTTGGGACAAATATCAGCTTTTAAGTGGCCCAAAAATCCAACCAGTGCAATATTTACCCAAAAGTCTCACCAAAATAATGGAACAAGACCCAAAGCCTGCTCTCCCAGCAAATGCATGATTCTCACATGCATCTCCCATGATTCCAGGAATTTCCAGGCTGAATGCTGCACCCAGATTGGTACCAGATTAAGTCAACAGGGATGATGGATATGGCAGGGAATCAGGGAATCATGGAATATCCTGAGCTGGAAGGGACCTATGAGATCAAACCAAATCCAGACCCCAGGAATTACTGTGTTACATGGGAATTATTGTGTCACATGGGAACAGGTAACAGGTGTAGAACAACAAAACCTGGAGCAAATTTAGGAAATCATCATGGAGTTAGGAAAATCTCAACACCAGATTTCAAGGTCGCACAAGGTCAGTTCCTGCCAGTAAATTTCACCCAGAATCTGGGATATGTGGATCATTAAGTTAGGGAATCTGTTCTGTTCTATCCCATCCCCTTCCACTACCACCATCACATGCCACAGAAATAACACCCAGTAAATACCCAAAAATGGGGCTGAGTCCTTAAAACCAAGGGACTTAACACAGTCTGCACTACAAAAGGGTTTAGCAAAGCCAGGGATGAAATGTAATCCATCTGAGAGGTGTCCCAGTTTTTCTGGAGGATTCCTTCCTCCTTCCAACTTTGCAAGTTGAAGGATTGACCTCGGGACAAAGAAAGCCCGGAAAAATCTCTTCCCTAGGGCAAATTTTGGCTTTAAATAATGATTTTACAAGGTTGAATTCCAACGGAAAAGGGCTGAGAGAAGGAGATGTGGGTGATGCTTCCCAGTGCTGAGATCCAAGTTTTACCCAGAGTCATTCCACAAAATTTCAAATATTGTCACCAGGAGCCAACGGGGATGAAAAGAAAGTTTCCACAAATCAGGAGAGTTTTGCTTTTACAACTGGAGACACTGAAAGCATGGAATCACAATAAAGTCATGGAATGGTTTGGGTTGGAAGGGGACCTTCAAGACCATTGAATTCCACCACCCTGCCATGGGCAGGGATATCTTCCACTGTTCCAGGTTGCTCCAAGCCCCATCCAACCTGGCTTTGGACACTTCCAGGGATGGAGCAGCCACAGCTTCTCTGTGAATTTCATTCCAGGGCTTCACAGGGTGGAATTCCTTCCCAACTTCTCATCTCTGAAGCTTTGAAACCATTCCCTGCATCCTGCCCCATCCTCCTCAGAATAATTCGGGTTGGAAAAGCCCTCGAAGATGCCCCAGCTCCAAACACCAACCCTCAAAAGCCACCCACTCCTCCTCACATTTGGGACCACAAACCAAATTCCCAAGGGTTCCTCCTGAGCCAGCAGGAGCCATGACAGCTTGTGTGCGACAAATCCAGTTTTCCTCAGGGAAAAACGTTCCCGTTGGCTCCTCAGGAAAGCTGCAATGCCGATGACAAGAGGGCACCGTATTTTTAGAAAGCCCACGAGGACTTTTACCACTTGTTCTAAATTTTATCTTAAACTCCAGTTCACCCAGCTGGGAGATGCTACTCCATGGAAGCACGGATCGGGTGGGATGTGGCAGAATTCCTGCCGGGTGCCGTGGATTTGCAGGATTACTCACAGAGAAACACAAAGTGATTCATATTTGTCCTTCTAGAAAAGGAATTTTTTTTGTCCCTTTGCTGTTCCTGCACTCCTAGGACAACATGTCCACAGAGATCTCATGGATTAACGCTTCCTGCTCGCCAGAATTTCCATCTGAAATGTTGGACTGGAATTCTGGTGGAGTATTGGGCCTAAAAAAAGAACAGGATGCTAATTGGGAATATGTCAATCATGTTGGAAGAGCAACCTGGAGGGATGGAGCATGTCCAGAGATGGGAATGGAGCTGGGAAGGGTCTGGAGAACCAGGAGAGGCTGAGGGAGCTGGAGAGGCTCATCCTGGGGAAAAACTGGATCAAAAAGATCCCAGGATGGAGCCAGGTGGGGGTCGGGATCTGGTCCCGAGAAACAAGGGACAGGATGAGAGGAAATGGCCTTGAGCCGTGCCAGGGAAGGTTTAGGTTGGATTTTAGGGAATATTCCTCCTGGAAAGGGCTTTCCAGCTTGGAATTAATGGAAAACAGGGAGTTTGTGGCCTCTAGAAGAAGGGCAGTAACTCAGGACAAGGATGGCAGGAGGTTGGTCAGGGAGGAAACGGGAAAGGGCACAAATCCCAACTGGAATTAATCCAGGTTCTTGCAGCTAAAAGACAACAGAAGATGTTCCCATGGATCCATGGAAAATGGGGCAGAGGGGAATCTCCAACCTTTGTGGGATGGACAGGGAAAGGGGACAACAGATGAGGGAAAGGCTGAAGCACTTCCTGACTTCTTTCCTAGGCTGGGAAGGGATTTCCAAGGAGCATCTGATGGAGCTGAGGGGCTCATCCCAGAGAAAAGGGGGATCAGAGTTCTCCCAGAATTCCCAATCCCACAAGAGGTTAAGCTCCTGCTGAATTCCCACCCCCACAAGAAGTTGAGCTCTTCTGGTATTCCCAAACCCACAAGAAATTGAGTTCTTCTTGAATTCCCAACCTCACAAGAGGTTGAGCTGTCCTGGAATTCCCAATCCTAGAAGAGGCTGAGCTCTCCTGGAATTCCCAACCCCACAAGAGCAGCCTCAATCCCAGGAAGGGAGGGTGCTGGCATTTTTCCAGTGCTTTGAGCCTTCCGGGTAAAACACCCACCTCTGTCCCAGTCCTCACAACATTTATTTGTTCCCCAGCCATATTTCGGCTCCCGTGACATCATCCCATGGCTCGTACATCACAGGGAGAGAAAGAAGGAGTAATAAAAGGAATATTCATCCCTAAAGGTTGACAGGGCAGGAAAACCCACTCAACTGGTGGATTCCAGGAAAGCGTAGGAAGGACAGTGAAAATGTTAAAGTTGACATTCATGGATTTCCTGCCAGGACCCTGTTCCCTCTACAACACTACTATCTTGTCATGCCACTTTTTTAAACTCTCTGACTGCTCCTCGGAGTTATTCCGGGCAAAAGTGGGCATTTTAGTTCAGCAAAACATGATTTGCTTCACCTGCACCAGAAAAAAAGGTGACTTGAAAGAATCAAAATTAAATACTTAGGATGCATTAAATTAAAAGGCCATGGATGGTGACTCTACCATGCTCCATGACCCCTTTTTCCGGTCATCTCTTGGGAGGGATGGATATGTAAATAAATTCTTAGTCAGAAGGAGCCACAAAACTGTGTTACAAAAGCCATATTACAAAACATCCCCAGAAAATACCAGGGAGTGGAGCACGGCCCAGTCCACAGGCAGGATACCACGACTTTGCTCATTCCAAGAGATTATTGTTAAACCTTTCTTAATTAGGGCTTTACTCTGCTAATTCCATTTAATAAAATTAAAGTTTCAATTTGGTCCTGGACCTCATCAAAAGGAGGTTGGGGGAAGTTGTTTCCATCCCTGGAAAATGCAGATGCAGCTTCCAGACATCTAGGTTGGGAATGCCAGGAAAAGGGGGCTTTAAACAGAGAGAGAGTGGGTTTATATGGGATATTGGGAAGGAATTCCACCCTGTGAGGGTGGTGAGGCACTGGAATGGAATTCCTACAGAAGCTGCGGCAGCCCCTGGATCCCTGGAAGTGTCCAAGGCCAGGCTGGACTGGGCTTGGAGCAACCTGGGATAGTGGAAGGTGTCTCTGCCCATTGCAGAGGGGTGGGACTGGATGATCCTTAAGATCCCTCCCAAGCCAAACCATTCCATGATTCCATTGTTCCACCATTCCATGACTTTCTCATCCTGGTTGCTCATTAGCTGCTCCGGAGCTAACAAAGCATCACGACTCATCAAGGCCTGTGTGCAAAATCCACCAGGCACGGAGAGAAATTCCCAATCCATCAGGAGCCGGCCAGGAGCCCTCACTCCAACAGACCTTTAGGAAGCAGCTGCTGTGTGTCTGAGAGCAGGGAAACACGAGGGATTATTAAAGCTGCTGTAGAGTGATTTTAGTGATCTCCGAGTAATCCATTAAAGCACCACGTTAGGATAGCTCCTGCCTTTCAGGGCCACCTGGAATCCCGGAAGTTCAGGAAAAGCTCAGGCAACCCAGACCAGGATTCTTGTCCTGAGTTTCCAATCAAATCTCTGTTTGCTCACCTTAAATATCACCTAAAACCCTGTGCTGACCTTTCCAGCTGAAAGAACAGCTCTGTGCTGTTAATAGTTGGAATTTATGATCTTGGAGATCTTTTCCAACCAAAATAATTCCATGCTTAGCAAAAACAGCAGCAATATTTTGGTTAGAGGAAGTCTGGCATTGTTATCCCTCAACAGGAGACATCACTTGGATTCTCCTCTCTCCACTAATCAGAATTCCTATAAATTAAAATTAGATTAGAATTAAATTAAATTCCTTTAAACAGTACCACGCTCAACCGGAGCCTTCAGAGAAATGTTGCTGATACAATTTAAAATGGAATCATGGAACGCTTTGGGTTGGAAAAGACCTTCAAGATCATCTTGGTCCAACCTCACTCCACCATCCCACGTTGCTCCAAGCCCCATCCAACCTAGCCCTGTACACTTCCAGGGATCCAGGGGCAGCCACAGCTTCTCTGGGAATTCCATTCCAGCCCCTCACCACCCTCACACCCAAGAATTCCTTCCCAATATCCCAAATTCCCTCTACCAATTTAAAACCATTCCCTGTGTCCCGTCCCTCCACACCCTTTTCCAAAGATTTCAGTCAAATCAAACTTCTCACGGGAAACAAGGGAAACAAATCCATCAGCCACATCCCTTCCCTCCAGGATCCCACTGTCACCATCCCGTTACTCCTGGGGGGCTGCACCCGGCCCCAGGGAGGGAGCCCAAGACTCTCCACCCTGGAAAAGCCTCTGGAGTGATGGCCCTGCCTAAACCAAATCCCACAGCCATGGAATTCACCTTTCTGGAGAAAAGCTGCCTGGATGAAGAGGTCGGGATAATCAGGGGATGGAACCAGGTGGACTTTAGGCTCCCTTCCCAACCCAAACCATTCCATAAGGATTTAGGAGCACAGCTCTTTAAAGGGAAATAGCCGGTTTCTTCCTGGGCCACCTTTGCCCTGCGCACACCAGGATGCTCCGTGCCTTCCTCTCCTCCCAGGTTTTGTTATTCCCTGGGAAGATTGCTCAAGAACTAGGAGAGGACTCACGTACAGAAGGCTGAAATTATATTTCCCACTCCCGAAATCCAGTGTTACTCAAGAGGACTTTGTGACCGGTGGCTGAATTCCTGCGGCTCCCGCTCCCAGGTGGGACAACAACAGCATTTCCCAATTTCCCAGCTGGACATGGACATCTCTCAGAGAAGCCAAGCAAACAGAAATGAAGATTTTAGATTAATTTAGAAACTAGTCAGGGCTGTGTGAACATCAGGAGAGCCAGGAAAGCAAATTCACCGACATGGAAAAAAAGTCCCCCAAAAAAATGCTCTCCAGTCCTGAACGAGTCTTGTTCTCCAGCTTCATTCCTCAAGGTTGGATTTGCAACAGGCCGAGGGGAATGGAGAGGGAGCAATGTGTTAAATGATGGGATTAAAATATCAGCACTCAAAGATTTGGGCTGTGGAGACGCAGTGGAATAAATGGGATTGGATTCTATTCCCAGCATGTGCAGCAAACAGGAAAAAAAAAATCAGAGCATCACAGAAATGGTTGTGGTAGATCAAATGCTTTTTACAGCATTAAACACCACAGTGGACACTGGGCAAATCCACTTTTGTTACGGAATCGTGGAATGGTTTAAGTTAGGTTGAAATGGATCTTAAAGCTCATCCTATTCCTCCCCCCTGCCATGGGCAGGGACATCTCCTATCCCAGGCTGCTCCAAGCCCTGTCCAATCTGGCCTTGGACAATTCCAGCTTCTCTTCCAGCTGGAATTCCATTCCAGCCCCTCACCACTCTCACAGGAAAGAATTCCTTCCCAATATCCCACCTTTATCCCTGTGCTCTGGCAGTGGGAAGCCATTCCCTGTGTCCTGTCCCTCCATCCCTTGTCCCAAGTCCCTCTCCAGCTCTCCTGGAGCCCCTTTCGGGACTGGAAGGAGCTCTGAGGTCTCCCCAGATCTTTCTTTTCTCCAGGCTGGAAATTCCCAGCTCTCTCAGCCTGGCTCCAGAGCAGAGGGGCTCCAGCCCTTGGAGCAGCTCCGTGGCCTCCTCTGGATCTGCTCCAGCATCTCCATACCCCTGCAGTGCTGGACACCCCAGAACTGGGCACCAGCTGAGTGGACAAGGCTGGGATCCCATTTAACGTAATTCTCAAGGTCAGGGGGATTCTGTCCAAGCAGAAGGTCCCAAACCCTTGGAATCTGCCATTCCAGGGAATAACTGCCCCAGCTCCACGGCCTGGCAGCAGCAGCCAGCAGGTTCCCGGAGCAGAGGACATTAGTGGCCGTCTCCCACCACTCCAAGCCAGCAGGAAGCTTCCTGGCTGGCGCCATCCCAAAAGAAGAGAGAGGATGCTGGGATCGTGCCAAAGCCAACCACACACGGTTGCTTAGAAACCTTTGAAAACTACATTGAAAATTCAGATTTCTATGAAGACCAGCATGGGCAAAACAAGCCCAAGTTGTGCTTTAAATCCGCCTTTTCCCAGAGCCAACGGTGCTGTCACCGCTGTGCTCCTGCTTCCCAAAAATCCTGCAGAGCTCTGCAGGTCACCTTTGGGCCTGGAGGCTTCAAGGTTTTCACAAGTCAGGCAGCAAAGAGGGACCTGCCCCCAGCAGTGAATCTTTCCAGAGAATCAAAAATCACCCAGTGCAACAGTATTTCCATAAAAGAAGGAAAAGAAAGACGGAAGGGAAATGTGGAGAAGGAAAAGAATGGAATTCCTGTCACACGGTGCCGCCCTGGCATCTAATCAGGGAGCCAGATGAAGGCAGCAATCTGTCTCCTTAAAATATGCATATTTTATTATTTTAATTTTTTTTTTTCTTTCAGTGCTGCAGAACTGTGTTGGAAGGCGCTCGTTAAGAGGCTGCGCCAGGAACGTCCCTCTGCAATCACGAGGGATGGAACGAGTGATTCCATCGTTAGCAGGGTTTAATTGCCAGGAGCCAGAGCGCTCCTCAGCATCCGCCGTGGGGTTCGAGATGGACCTGAGGACCTGGGATAAAACCAGGTTTTGGTTCTGAGTTTAAATCCTGCTGTGGCTGCACTGGGGGAGGTCTGGCTCAGGGTCGGCACAGAGTGGGCAGCGTACATGGCTTGTGGGGGCCATGGAGCACCAGGAGGTTGTGGGATCACAAGCATGAGGCCCTTCCAGCCCACCCCAAACTGTTCTTTGGGTTTTCTTCTACAGCAGGTTCTTCCTCACCTTCCACACTGGACCGTTCCTCACCCTCAACATAGGATCTGTCCCCACCTTCCACACGGGATTGTTCCTCACCTTCCACATAAAAACTATCCTCGCCTTCCACATGGGATTGTTCCTCACCCTCCACATAAAATCTGTCCCCACCTTCCACATAAAATCTATCCCCATCTTCTGCACAGGATTGTTCCTCACCTTCCACACAAAATCAGGCCCCATCTTCCACAAGGGATTGTTCCTCACCCTCAACATGGGATCCGTCCCCACCTTCCACATGGGATTGTTCCTCACCTTCCACATAAAATCCATCCCCACCTTCCACATGGGATTGTTCCTCACCCTCCACATAAAATCCATCCCCACCTTCCACATGGGAATGTTCCTCACCCTCCACATAAAATCCATCCCCACCTTCCACATGGGAATGTTCCTCACCTTCCACATAAAATCCATCCCCACCTTCCACATGGGATTGTTCCTCACCTTCCCCACTGAACCTTTCCTCGCTTTCCTCACTGAACTCCTCCTTACGTCACACACTAAACTTTTTCCCCTCTCAAACCAGACTTTTCTTCACCTTCCCCTTGGGATGAGGCACGGGATTGTGCCTCATCTTCCACACCAGACCCTTCCTCACCTTCCACATACTCCTTCCACACTGGACCAACCCTTCCTCACCTTCCTCACTGGATCATTCCTCACCTTCCTCAATGGATCATTCCTCACCGGATCATTCCTCACCTTCCACACTGGCCAATCCCCGCCTTCCACAAGGGACCATTCCTCACCCTCCACACTGGATCATTCCTCAACTTCCACAAGGGACCATTCCTCACCTTCCATGCTGAACTGCTCCTCACCTTCCACACCAGACTCTTCCTTAACTTCCCCACCGAATCATTCCTCACATTCCCACACTGAACTGCTCCTCATCTTCCACACTGCACCATTTCCCACCTTCCACAATGACTTTCCACAACAGATTGTTCCTCACTTTTCACATCCAGTCATTCCTCACCTTCCACAATGACCATTCCCAACCTTCCACAACAGATTCTTACTCACTTCCCACATTTGATCATTCCTCACCTTTCACACCAGATTCTTCCTCACCTTCCACACCAGGCCCTTCTCCACCTTCCACAACAACCATTCCCAACCTTCCACAACAGATTATTCTTCACCTTCTACACCAGACCCTCCTCCACCTTTCAGAATGATCATTCCCAACGTTCCATGCTGGACCAACCCTTCCTCATCTTCCCACCCAAACCTTTCCCATAGACTCCAAAAATACCTCGCGGAGCAATCCATGGCAGGGCAGGACAACACTGCCCATCATCACTCCAGAAGCAAACAGAGAATTCATCATCAGATTCCAAGCAGGAATTCCATGTTAAATTGGTTAAATTCCTCCCATTTGAGGCTCGAATCAGCTCCACACCAACCTACACTGGATTTTGTTCCCTGCCACATCAAAATTCCTCCTCCCACTCCATGCTGTTTATTTTGGCTTCCCAGCCAGCCCATTGGCTGCACAGCATGGATTGCATTCCCATCGCCATCGGAAGGAAACGTGCCTTACCCATAATAAAACTTGGATACAAGGAGCTGAATGACCCGGCTGCTCCAGACTTCTTCCCTCAAAACACCCTCAAATTTTAAGTCCCTCCACGGAGGGATTGTGTTTTACTTTTCCTTGAAGAAAAAGGGATGGATATCCATGGATTGGAGTCACTTTCCCAACAGCTGGGGAAATGGATACTTAGCCAAGATTTGTAATGGGATCTTTAAGGTCCCTTCCAACCCAAACCATTCCATGATTCCATGAATTGCAGCTGAGACAGAGCTCTCTAATCTCTGCTTTGAGGGATCCTTATCCAGTAGGGACAGTGCCTCAAAATACTCGCGAAACTCCCAAGTTCTTCCTGAGGATTCCCACCCAAGACCAATGGAAGATTTTATCATTTCCTCCCAATATGACACAACTAGGACCCGTTTTGCTCCAGCAGAAGGAAGATCAAGGCATATCCTTGGCACAGCTTCTGTTTTCCCCACGTTTTTCCCGAATCCCGCATCCCAAATTTTCCCTCCAGCCTCCTGTTCACAGCTGCCAAAAACCTCCACGGTAAAATTGCCAGGAATTAATGCAGGTTGTTGTTTTATTTTTTTTTTTCCCATGGATTAACAGCTACCAGTAGTCTCCCAGCATGAGGGTTAATTCCCACCGGGATACAGCAGAGCTGGATCAACAATCCAGCACCTGAAAGACACAGCAAGGTACCAGCAGCACAAAGGAGATGCAAATAAATTTGCATATCCTAGCATCAAAGACTCCACAAGATCCCGGAGTATGAAAACATCTTTTCCCTGCAAGATATTGAAGGAATGGCAGCGTGAGCGATGGGAGTGGGAGGACAGGAGAATGGGGAAAAGAAAAAAAAAAGGCGAAAAGTGTGACTGTAGCAGGAGCTCGACAGTTGGAGAAATTCCAATGGAACGGCAGAGCCTGGGCACGAGGAAAACAGTTGGGAAGATGATGACGGGATGTTGGAGCCAGGTGGGGGTTGGGATCTGCTCCCAGGGACCAAGGATGAGAGGAAACAGCCTTAAGCTGTGCCAGGGGAAGTTTAGGTTGGATACTGGAAATATTCAGGCTGTCCAATCCTGGCACAGAGGTGGATTCCCCATCCCTGGAGGGATTTAACACCCCTATGGATGTGGCGCTTGGGGACATGGCCAGTGGTGGCCTTGCCAGTGCTGAAGGAATGGTTGGACTCCTCGAGCATGGAAATCTTTCCCAACCCTAACAATTCCATCATTCTAAGAGAGATATTCAGGCACCTAAAACAAGACAATTCCAACAGGGAATGACTAAAAAACGATGGGAGGAGGAGGAAACTCAAAGGTTGATCCTAAGGGAAGAGGACAGAGGTCCTGGCGTAGAAAAATGAGGAGCAACTCCGCAAAACACCTGTGGATGCAGTTTGCACATCCCTGCAGCTCCACTGGACTCCAGGAGCTCCATGAAAAGCAGCCAGAAGGGATATTTTTGTGCTTCTGCCGCTTTCTGACAGAATTCCGAGTCTCTCCTCACAGGCATGGAGGAGCTTCTGCTGGAGCCGTGAAGGAGGATGCAGAAGGTGTGAAAAAAGCAAGCGAGGAGAAATGGAGCAGAAGAAAAACGTGAGAAATAAAGGCAGGAGGGGGCAAATTTTCCATCAAATCCCATAAGGCTTCTCAATAAATTTCTCAGACCTTCCAGGCCTGTTAAGAAGTCTGGGATAGCTGGGAAAGTCCTGGTTTAGTGGCTGTGAATTCCACAGGCAGGAGAAGAACCAAGGCGTGAGTAGAATGCTCTGGTTGAAGGCCTTGGAAGGTGAAAGATGAGAAGAAGACAAAAACCCTTCCAAAATCCCCCCAAAATAAGGCAGAATGAGATCTTCAGGGTGATGGAGCCCAGGAATGATGGGAAGCTGAAGAAAATTGAGTAATTGGTTGGGATTTTTAATGCCTTGCTGGAGCACGGCTGAGCCAGCTACCTCCAGAAATAAATATCATGGAATGGTTTGGGTGGGAAGGGACCTTCAGGATCATCCAGTCCCACCCATGCCATGGGCAGGGACATCTTCCACTATCCCAGGTTGCTCCAACCTGGCCTTGGACACTTCTAGGGATTGGGTGGCCACAGATTCTCCTGGAAATCCATTTCAGGCTCCACAACCCTCACAGCCAGAAATTCCTTCCCAAATCCCATTTAACCCTGCCCTCTGGCAGTGGGAAGCCATTTCCTGTGTCCTGTCCCTCCATCCCTTGTCCTAAGTCCCTCTCCAGCTCTCCTGGAGCCCCTTTAGGCACTGGAAGGGGCTCTGAGGTCTCCCTGGATCCTTCTCTTCTCCAGGCTGGACATTCCCAGCTCTCCCAGCCTCTCCAGCCCCTGGAGCATCCCCTGGATTTGCTCAAACAGATCCAAGTCTGTCTTAAACAAACAGCAAAGGAAAGGAGGAAGAGCAAGCGACTGGCGAAGGCAGACACAATAAAGAAGATTTTGTCTTATCCTGTTCAAATCAGGTGCCCTGGAAGTCATCACGGAGCTGTCAGGATGATTAATCCCTATTTTTCCACCACCACCAGAGCAGGGAATGATTGCTGGGCTGGCAAGTGGGAAAGCTAAGGGAAGAGGAGCCGGGTGCGTGTGGGAGAGAAGCACTCTGGAGGCAGCTGGGATGAGGAGCTGACTCAAAATTTTGGGATTTGTGGTTGGAGCTGCAGACAGGAGCAGAAAACGTAGGAGAAACTGTTGTGGGATAATCAGGCTGTAAAACAAGGGAATACCTGAGGCACCAGTTGAGTCAGGAGCTCCACTTTGCATAAGGAATAATTAAATGATGATTTTCCCAGTCTTTAGGGCTTTAAGCAGAGTTTTAAACCAGTTTGGGGAGGTTTAAGCACCAGGAACTCAGTTCTCCCAAGGAAGAATATTTTGGAACAGAAGTCAGGGTGGTCTTGGGTGCTCATGAAGAGGATCCTTAAAATAAAACATTTTCAGGAATTCTGACATAGCTGACGCTACTCTACAGCAAAGAGCCCATTTCCATCATCCACACTCCATCCAAAATGGCGTTATTCCCTGCTTTCAGGCCAATAATTTGATTTTAAGAGTAAAAATTATTCCTTCCCCATATTCCCAAGCTTTTCCAGCTCCTAGCACCCCAAAACAAAGAGTGAGAATCACAGAAAGATTCTCAAAGACACGGATTCAAAATCATGGAATAACCTGAGCTATTCCACAAGGATTGTTGAGTCCTGCACAGGACAGCCCCCAAAATCCTACCATATCCTTGAGATCCATTTACAAAAGTTTCTTGGACCAGGAGGCCAAACTCCACCACTCTGGAAAATAAAACAGGAGAGAAACCACCACAGAACGGGAAGAGTTTCATCCAGCCCACCCATCACCCACATCTTGGAAGTTCTGGAGCTGTGGACTGGAAAAACAGGGAATTATCGTCAGGAAAACGATTTTTTTTGTATTAACATTTTTGGAATGACAACATGGGGCATGGTTTACCTGCCACGGCAATTTTGGTGTAATAATAAGAACTTGTAGCAATTAGGATCTGTTTTTATTACGCAGGAAGAACAAATGACCCAAATCCCAACTCCCACACCCTCTTCAAAAGGGTGAGGTGACCAAATCCTCCTCCTGAACCTGCTTCCCTTTTAATTCCAGCCTTCCCAGCCCTTTGACAGTTCACAGCAGCCTCCTTTTCCAATAATAGGAGCCTGGAACAAAGCAGCTGAAAGGTTTGATTATCCCAGCGATGCCTTCTGTGAGCAAATCAGGCTCCTGGCCCCATGGGAGAGCAAAAAATTTCCCTTCTTATCCGTGTCACCCTCGCGACAGAGCTGCTGAGGGAAAATAGGGCAGAGGAAACGCAGGGATCCCTTTGAAAGACCACAGGAAAAGCAGGTAACCAGGTTAAAGGGATGCTACGTCATGGAATTTTTACGGATGACAGGGGAATTTGGCGGCTTTAACGCGACTCCCGAGGGTTTGAGCTGGATGCGGCTGAGTCATGGGGGGGCTTTTCATGGAAAGATTCAGAGAACCCAAAATGCTTCCCGTGGTTAAACAAAGTTTGCCCTCCTGGAGAAGCTGCTCAAACCAGAAGGTCCTGTGTGCCCAAAGCCTTTAATCCCGCCCTCAAAGAAGTTTGGGAGCTCGTCCCAAAATGACAAAGCCAAGCAGGGCCCTTGAACCCGAGCAACAAGGCCGGGAGATAAGGCGGGAATCAGCCAGGCCTGCAATTTGCAGGCTGATTAAATGCCTGGAGCGGCAGGGATATTAGGGAAATCATCCCCCAGACACTTGAAGGAACCACCGGCTGCCGGCTGCCTCCCGGGATAAACGATCTCATCCCAACATTTGGGGGATGGCAGTGGTTGCTTGGGCATGGATGAGACGTTGTTGGAGCCTCCAGAACTTGCTCAGCCTGTCTGGTGCAGGGACAGGTTTCAGGTAACGTGAGCGACTCATCCCAGTGAGCTTGGGAAGAACTTTCCCACCACAAACCATCCATAAAGTAATTTTTCCAAAAGTCTGGGCCACTTGGGATGTTCTCCAAGCACTCTGAGTGTCCATCAAGAACGTCCACAGCCAGCTGGACCTTGGCCACACAGTGGCCACAGTTCCGAGGTGTTGGAGAGGGAGCTGATTTCATTATCTGGCAGAATCCTCCTTCCAAAGTGGCACCAGCAGGACAGAATTCCGGAATGGTTTGGGTTGGAAAGGACCTTCAAGACCATCCAGTTCCAACTCCCTGCCTTGGACAACTTCCACTATCCCAGATCCATGCCCCATCTAACCTGGCCTTGGACAATTCCAAGGATCCAGGGACAGCCACAGCTTCTCTGGGAATTCCATTCCAGCCCCTCACCACCTTCACAGAGTGGAATTCCTTTCCAATATCCCATCTCTCCCTGCCCTCTGGCAGTGGGAAGCCATTCCCTGTGTCCTGTCCCTCCATCCCTTGTCCCAAGTCCCTCTCCAGCTCTCCTGGAGCCTCTTCAGGCACTGGCAGGGGCTCTCAGGTCTCCCTGGAGCCTTCCCTTCTCCAGGCTGGACATTCCCAGCTCCCTCAGCCTGTTCCAACATGATCCAATGTTTTGAGGGAAAGGAAAATCAATCTCAACCCTCAAGGCCTTCCCAACTGAGACCCCTGAAACCCAAACATTTCAGCAGAAACTCATCAAGAAACACCCAATATTCCTGGCTCAGAAACTGAGGCAAAGATTCCTGGATGGCGCAGCATTCCAAGCCCACAGAGACAGATCCTGGGAATACGACCTCAACTCCAACCCTGAGGAATAAAACTTCTTTCAATTGCTTGGGCAACAAATTTCCACGGAGGAATAGGAATTGCCAGACATTGCCATGCTCCGAGGGTATTTACAACCTCCAAGCAATGCCTTCCTTGGGCTCTTCACCCAACAGTGCCCACCCGGCTCAATTCCGCCTGTCTGGACACGGATTCCTCGGAGCGACATTGGAGCCAGAGGGAATCTCATCTGCCAATCTCAAAATCAATGACCCATGCTCTTGGAAGCTACGGTTGAAAAGTGCAGCTAAAAACGAGGGAACATGATGAGGAGAGCAGGAAAATTCCTTAGATGTCAAGATCTGGGGTTTGGTTTGGGTTTTGGGGGTTTTTTTAGCATGTTTATAATTTACTCTCCCCAGGCTGACAAATGCCGCTTGCACCCAGGCGAGGGTGAGACAGAAATTCAGGATAAAAAAGCTCCGATTTGAGGTGGGGAAGGAGGAGACATCTCCTAAATCAGGGTCCTGATGAGATCCGCCCACTCCTCCCTTTTCTCCTTTGAAACACGACAAAATAAATCCCTACTGGCTTTAAATAGAAATCAAATTAACCATGAACAGCCAAAGCAACTCCGTGATAGTCCAGCCATCGCTGGCTGTGCTCAGAAATCTTTTTATAAAATCTTTTCCTCCCTCCTTGCTCAACGAACAAATTGAAGCAACAAATCAATACCAAGAGAGCTCTAAAACCCAAATCTTATTCCGGCTGCATTAGAAATGTTCGTGGAGGGTTGGTCGTGAAGGGTTGAATATTTTCAATTATTCTTCCTCCTCCTCCAGCTGACAGAAGAGTTCCTGAGTCAGGATGTGGGAAAAAACCCAAATCTGCTCCGAATATTTTCGCCCTTTGGAGCAGTTTAAGGCCTTTTTTAGGGATAAAAGGAAATTTGTCAAGGAGAAGCAAACCTAAAACTGGGAAAGGAATAAGTGCAACACATGGAGCAGGTTGGAAGACTTTCCATTTAAGTCGAGGAATAGGGAAAAAAAGGCATTCCTTGGAAATATGTTTTGGTGGATTAAAGGGTTTGGAAACTCAACTGAAGCTTCTCCCTCTGATTTAGGAAAAGACAAGGAGAGATCCCTCACCCTTTGTCATTCCTATTTCCATGTCCTTGGATTTTTAAATGGACTTCTTCTGATCTCCTGCATCAAACGGATCCTGCCTGAAATGGATTCTGTGTTAAGGCCTCCTTATCGTTCCAAGGCAAAAATATTCCCGAGTCTCTCTGTGCCAAACTGTTTCCAGGAGAAATTTTCCCAAAGCCCAGCTTAAACCTCCCCTGGCATGGCTTGATTTTCCTCTTGTCCTGTCTCTTGCTCCCTGGGAGCAGACCCCAAGCCCTAGCTGGCTCCAACATCCCATCAGCATTTTCCCAAAATGTTTTCCTCGTGCCCAAGTTCTACTTGGAATTTATCCAAGTGTGGAGCTCCTGGTAGTCACACTTTTTGTCCTTTTTTTTTTTGCCCCCCCCATTCTCCTGCCCTCCCACTCCCATCGCTCCCCCTGCCATTGCTTTGGTATCTCGCAAGGAAAAGATGGGATAAAAAAACATTTCCAGGCAAATTTTGTTGAAAACACAAAGGTTCATTCATGCAGAAGGATCCCAAAAAAATCTGTTCTGGGGTATCCTCAGACCATTTCTGTGAGATCACATCCTGCCTGTTCCCTTGTCCCTCGGATGTTTGGGATGAATGACAGAACCTCTCCCAATCCCCAGCTTTCCTTCGGAATTCTCAGTTCTGTGAAGGAGCTGAAGTACAAGGTACAAGATCCTCAGATCACAGAATGTCTTTTGGGGATTTGACCCTTGCTCCAAGGTTTCTCCTGTTCCTGCCCCAGCAATTCCTGCTGTGAATTTCCCTGATTAAAAAGGGGGATTTTTACACATTTATCTGACTACAGAAAATATTACCCACTATTCCAGATGCTCCAAACAAGACTCTTTCTTAAAAAGCCTGTCTGGTACACTCAACTGCCCACAATTTCAGACAAATCCATAAACTCATTTATTCCTGCCCTTCCTACCCCAAATACCTCAAAGGCCTCCCTAATTCCACGACTTTCCAGGAACGACAATTCCTAAGAAGCCCAAATCTCCCTTCATTCCCTGGGGATTTAAGTTTTGCTGGAATATTTTCCCATTCTCCATAAATAGGGATTTAGGAACTGAAGCGCTGCCCGTGTTTTCCTCTCAACCATTCCAAACTTCCCTGTTTTTTCCAGAGCCTGCACTTCATTCCTGATCACAATCAAAGGGCCTCCACATCCCTCTCCGTGCACGCAACTTCCATGCGTAGCCCGGAGCATCCTCAGACTCCTTCACATCCAGTTTTCTTCTCCCGAGTTTCTGTCCCTTTGGATTAATTCCACACTTATTGGGTTCCCCCCCCCCATATTTCTGCTCTGAGGTTGGAGCCGGGTGAGAGTCAGGATTTTCTCCCAAGGCAATGACGGACAGGACAAGAGCCAGTGGCCTCAAGTGGCATCAGGAGACGTTTAGGCATTTATTTTTGGGAGAATTCCACCTGGAAAGGGCTGTCCAGGAGGGATCCAAAATCCCTGTGGATGTGGCCTTGGAAGTGCTGGGGCTCAACCTTAAAGCTCCTTTCCAACCTAAACAATTTAATGTTTCTACTTTTTACCCAAATAGGTCCCAAGTAATTTATTCCTCATTCCTCTCTTATCTTTTCCCTCCCAATACCTGTTTTTTGACAGAGTTTTCCAGGTTTTTGTAAAGCCCTTGGACTTTTGTTCCTTTCCATCCTGCTTGAGTCAAAATTCCATGGAACTTTAAGTTCTTCCATTAAAGTTTCACAAAATTGTGGAATGGGTTAGGTAGGAAGGGATTGGATCAAAGCCCATTGAAGTTCCAACCACCTTCCACTGCCCCAGGTTGCTCCAAGTCCCGCTCAACCTGGCCTTGGACACTTCCAGGGATCCAAGGGCAACCACAGCTCCTCTCCATCCCAGCAGCTCAAAGTGAAGAATTCCTTCCTGACATCCCATCTAACCAGTGGGAAGCCATTCCCTGTGTCCTGTCCCTCCATCCCTTATCCTTCTCCAGCTCTCCTGGAGCCCCTTTAGGCACTGGAAGAAGCTCCAAGATCTCCTCAGAGCATTCCTGAAGGTGAAATGATTTCTGTCATCCAGGAAAATCTGAAATGAATAAGGAAAAGAGGAATGAGACGCCTGGATCAGGGAATGTGGGCGGAGGGAGATCCGTGAGTCACCAATAACCTTTAATCGCTTCCACAGGCAGGTTTGTACCCTCTGAAATTCCCTTTTCCAGGTTCTCCGGAAGAAAACCAACCATAGAAAAACTGTTCACGACACTAAAATACCGAATATGTCACCCCAGGCTCTCAGTTTTCCACAATCTAGGATTTTTCCACGTTCCACTGGAGGGAAGGGGAACAAAGAATGGAATCTGAATTCCTGGCTTTGCAGTGGGATTTGACACAAGGAGGGACAACTCTTAAGATCAACCTATTTATCGCTAAAAAACCTCATTTTCTCCAGGATTAGACCCCCCACAGCTGCTCCTGGTGTTCCAGACCTTTCCTCAAATCCATTCCTATCCCTGGACATACTCCAGCCCTCAAACGTCCTTCTTGTCATGAAGGGCCTAAAAGCCATCCCAGGATTTTAGGTCTCTCAGCACAGTGGGAAATGTCATTTCCCTGATCCAGATATTCCCACAAAACTATCCCCCCAAAAAGCCACTTCTTCCATAGTTAAAAGCCTTCAGGGAAGATATTGGCACATGCCAGGAGTATCTCGATTTTCCTATGATCCCTACTGGCCCAAAGGACGGGCACCTCGGAATTCCAAAGGCCACCAACCCCTCTGTGGGCTGATAAAGCACTTAATAAGCTGATAAGGCACTTAATGAGCTGATAAAACTGAGGCAATGCCCGAGGAGGAACACATGGAATGAAAGCAAATCCAACCTGTGGCTTAAAAGTCTGGATGGGGATTTTCTTACGTGGAAAAGCATTGGGATCTGCTGCCAAACCTGCTCCTCCTGCACACCCAGCTTGGCTTTTCCCAAGGGTTTGTGTTAATTTCCTGTTTGGAGCTTCCCAATAAAACACTTCAGGGAGACTCTGGAGATGATAAATTAAAACCTGTTTTCCTCCCTGTGTTATTCCCATGGGTTTTCCCACAAGAAAACTTTCCCAACTTCATTCTGTGCCCCAAGCACTGTGATGAGGGTCGTGAGGGGCTGGGATGGAATTCCCAGAAAATTCCATGGCTGCCCCATCCCCGGAAGTATCCAAGGCCAGGTTGGACGGGGCTTGGAGCAACCTGGGACAGTGGAAGGTGTCCCTGCCCATGGAAGGCGGTTGGGAATTATTTTTAAGGAGCCTTTCCAGCCCAACCCATTCTTTGATCTTATTCCCACTTCCATCCTGATAAAAATCCCTTTCCGTGCCCCTCCCAGCCAAAGAAAAAAGGGGGAATTGTTCAGGTGAGCTGAAGTGTGACAGAACAGGAATTATTCCAGACTCACTTATTGGGGTTTGGAGAGCTCTGGGCACAGGATTTTCTTCAATCAAAAAAACCTCAGGAACTTCCTGTTAGAACAGAAAATTCCCAGACAGAAAACGAGTTCTTTGGATCACTGTGGGATTTTTTTTTTGGGGGGGAGCAACACCTACTTCCAAACAGAAAATCCCCAGCATGGAAACAATATGGATTCCTCAAGGTGACATTTAGGAGATGTCAGAGAGGCAGGAGAAGAAGGAGGAAAAGAAAAAGGCTCCTAAAAGAATGGATTTTTTTGGAATTTTCTCCTTCCTGACAGCTGACAGCGTCTCCCAGAAATGGCATGGAAGGTGGGAATAGGGAAGGGAACAGTCTCCGCTCCTTGGGAGAGGCAGAAATTGCAATGAAAATCAATTTAATGTGGAATTAATGGAAAATAAAGAGGCTTTTCCGTGTTTTTGTTGCCCGACTGCTCCATTTAATCCAGACACAATTAATTAGGGACACACCAATCCTGAGGGAAGCTGCTCCCGTCCTGACACCATCCCCACAGGAATCTGCAATCCAAGACGTCCAACCCAGCAGGATTCCTGATCCATTTAGATGGGATTTAGGGAAGGAATTTATTACAGTGAGGGGATGTCATTTATTACAGGTGAGAGGCTGGAATGGAATTCCCAGAGAATTCCATGCCTGCCCCATCCCTGGAAGTGTGCAAGGCCAGGCTGGACAGGGTTTGGAGCAACCTGGGATAGGGGAAGGTGTCCCTGCCCATGACAGGAGTTGGAATGAGATGATCTTTAATCCAACCCCTTCCAACCCATTCCATAACTCCATGATTAAGAAGAATTCCTGCCCCGTGGCCGATTCCGAGTCCAGCAGCCTCAGCCAACAACCTCCGACCCAAATCCCACAATTTTTTCTGGGAACTGGAAGGAAATCCCCTCCCACTTCACCCAGAGCCGGCTGAAGTGGTCAGAGATCCATGAGCACAAATCCCTCAACTCCTCTTCTTCCAAAAGGAATTTTTCCTATTTTCCTAATTATTTCCCCCTCCCTTTTCCTAATTATTCCCAAATATTCCTGACTACATTAAATCTAATAAAGGATTTTTATCCTGGTATTCTTTTTTTTTTCAAGCAGCCCAACTGGGATTGGCTCCATGGGATTCCTCTTTTCCCTGTCTTTGAGAGGACATGGACTCGTGGATGCACCCTTTGGATTAAAGGGAACAAAGAACTTCAGGAAGCATCCAGAAATCCAAGTCCAGGTCCAAAAATGAATCCAGAAAACCCCTAAGAGTCATCTTAATCCCCCCAAAAATTAAGGATGCATCCACAGATCTACCAAATCCTTGTGTCCATGCTTGGGACAGCTTGGGGTGCATCCCTGAATGTGAGGAATTTGAAAACGGACACCAAAAAGATCAAAAATAACCCTGGAATACGGAAAAGAAGGAATATGAGCTCTCCAAGGAGTAGCATTTTCCCTTCTGAGCCCACCTGGAACACAGAATCCAGGGACAGCTTATTTTGGAGCCTTTGAAAGGATTTAGAGTCCAAAGAGGTCCCAAAAAAAGCTGGGAAAGGGTTTTGGAAAAAGGCATGGAATGGCAAGATAATGGGAAATGGAGGCAAGAGGGCAGGGTTAGGTGGGAATTGGGAAGAAATTCCTCTCTGGGAGCGTGGTGAGGCCCTGGAATGGAATTCCCAGAGAAGCTGTGGCTGTCCCATTCCAGGCAGTGTCCAAGGCCAGGTTGGAGCAACCTGGGATAGTGGAAATTATCCCTTCCCATGGCAAGGGAGTGGAACTGGGTGATCTTTACCCAAACCATTCCATGACTGGAGCAGTCCCAACACCCCGGACCAACGGTGGGTTGAAATTCCAAAGCAACCAATATTCCCACATTGTTCATTCTCCTCTTCCAGACAGGAAACCGCTCTATTTCTATCTCATATTTGCACTATTCCATGCTCTTCCCATGACCTCTCCCAGCTGACTGTGAAGCATGTGAGGAAGATAAATTTAAAAAAAAACAACATAATTCCATGGAGGAGCTTCCCAAATTAACATTTCCCAACTGCTTTTCCAAATGCGTTGGAAGTTATTTCCATTCCGGAATGGAGGGCACGGAGCAGAGAGGGAAGATCAATAAAAACGCAACGAGGCAGACAGGGAAATGTCAGCACCTCGGGAAGAGGCAGGCCAGAATCTGCCGGAATCCGGCCCTGGCGCTAACGGTCCCGGCATGTGTGTTTTCCGTAGGGAAAACGCTGTAAGGAAGGAGCCATGCTTCAATCCAGGGGCTTTTCCCTGCTTTTTGGGGTAAAGAATAAAGGGGCACTAAGGCAGTTGTAGCCCAGGAGACGAAATCCCAGGAAAACAGGAAGAGGGTTGAGGGTGTTCACCTGGACAAGGGAAGGAAACTTTGGAGACGTTTCCAGTGCCTAAAGGGGCTCCAGAAGAGCTGGAAAGGGACTTGGGAACAAGGGATGGAGGGACAGGACACAGGGAACGGCTTCCTGGCCAGAGGGCAGGGATAGATGGGATATTGTGAAGGAATTCTTCCCTGGGAGGGTGGTGAGGGGCTGGGATGGAATTCTCAGAGAAGCTGTGGCTGCCCCTGAATCCCTGGAATTGCCCAAGGCCAGGGTGGACGGGGCTTGGATTCCCCTGGGATCTTGGGAACTGTCCCAGCCCATTGGAAGGTCCCTTCCCACCCAAAGAATTCCAAAAAGCTCTGCTCCAACCCAGAACCCCAAACTCCCAATCCCCATTCCAGCCAGGAACAAAACTTCCCAGGATCCCACTGTCAGGAAAATCCAACAAACAAAACCGTCTCCCTTTGAGAGTCCATTTCAGGCCTCATTTGCTCCAAGTTTTATGAGACCTTCCTCAACAATCAGAAATTTCCATGTCTTTCCCCGTGGGAATGTCGGTTCCTGGTCTTGGAATGACCCCACTGGGTCACTCCACTGCCTCTTCCTGCTCCTTCCCGTTTATTGTTGGGAAAGACTTGAAAAAAACTGGAAATAAGATTTATTTTCCTCTTGGGAATGTGGAGATGGTGATATCCAGAGTCCCAAAAGTCAGTGATGCTTTTAGCTCCCTAAAAAGCTGGGATTGGTGGGTGTATTCCCTAAAAATCAGGATGGCAGAGCCAGATGTGGGAATGTTTAAGGGGCAGGAGCAGGAGGAAGGAAATAATCCAGTCCCTGGATCTGTGAAGGTCAAGGAAAGAGCAAGGGATGAAGAATTTGACACAGGAGGCACCTCCCATTGGGACAGCACAATGTGATCCTTTCAGGAGCTGGAAAACCAAAAGAAAAGAAAAAAAAAGGGGATTTAGGGATCCCTGGGAGCAATTTCAGGGATAACAACGAATTCCCAAGGGCACTGGGAGGTCTGGAGCATTCCACTTCTTCCCCTGAGCACCTGGAGCACATTTATCCCTCAAACACTCCTTGGTGGCTGGAATTAAAAATAGCCAGCCTGGATGAGTTAGAAAGAGAGGGGGGGAAAAAACCCAAATTCCAGCTGGAATGTTTATTTTTGGGAAGAGCCAGAGGAGGAAGAGGAAAGGTCGGGGTTCAATGCGTTATTTAGAGCATGTAAGGAAATAATCACTGGAGCAAAAATGCGGGAGGGAGAGGATGGAGGAAGAGCAAGGAGTGATAATTTAAAGGATTTTTTTTTTTTAAGGAAGAGGTCACTGGAGAAACTTGGAATCATCTTAATCTAATCTTAATCCTCGAAACGAAATTCCCACTGATGTTTATCACCTGGAGGAAACATTCCTGAACAAAAACCTCCATAAAACAGCAACAGCAGCCACAGCACAGCTCCAAAAATTCCAGATCTGATAATTTGGGATCCCTCCCCTAAATCCAGGCCTCTCCAGAGCTCTGTTCCACCATCAGGGAACGTGTGGTTTTATGGGATTTGACACCAATTTGGCTCTGGAATCTGCCTGAATTCCCAGCTATATTTTGTGGTTTGCATTTGGGATTTTTCTAAAAGGCTTTTGGGTCATTATTTGGTTGGGTTTTTTGTGGTGTCTGTTCCCAAATTCCCAGAGGTGGGACTCCAAAATCCATCGTTTCTCGGGAAAGGAACGATGGCACTGCAAAGCTTTGGTTTCCTGGGAATGGTTTGTGGAGTTCCAGAAAGCCTGGAACTTCAGGATCAAGGCCTAAGTAGGTCACCATCAAATCCAGGTAAAGAACCGTGGATTCATCCACATTTTCTGGGAAATGTAGGAGGGGGGGGGGAAGTTTTAAAGGAGCACAAAGTTGAGGGAATTCCTTCCCTGAGAACATCAGGATTATTCATAGGGAGAACCTATGGGATGCATCAGGGATTCTCCAACTTCCCACTGAAGAAGGGATTTGGTGTCCCACAGGACAAAATTTTTACAGAATGGATTCCACACATTCCCAGGTGTGATGTCCAACCAACCACACACACACAACATTCCCATATTTTTCAGAAGCCCGGAACTCCATGAAACACTGTTTTTTTAAAAATGATTGTGGATCATTTGGGATGATCCAGTGATATAACGGCCTGGAAACCCTGCAAAGATTGGACAATCCGTAAAAACGACTCGGGGTTGCATCCAGAGTAAAAAGCATCTCCTTGTCCCAACAAAACAGCAGCACCAATTAATAAAATAAAAAAAAATCAGGATAAAATGGAACTGACCATTATTCATGGATATCAGGAAACAACCTGAGTCAGGATTTGGAAAACCTTCAGGAGCCTTCCTTTCCTTCCAACCTTTTAGGGTTGAACTCCATGATTTTAAGGGTCTTTTCCCAGTCTAAATGATTCTATAAATCCCTGACCTCTTTTTGCTCCCGCCACCCCAAGCAGCCAATCCCATGGCACAGCGGGACATTCCCAAAAATCCCTTTGAACCCATCTCCAGCCCCTCTGGAAAAGAGCAGCCCAAGGACATCTGGCTCACAGACAGCCCAGACCTTGGATTGTCTGGATTTGCAGCAGGAAAAATCCAGGAACCGCAGATTTGGGTGGGAAAAGTAAACACTTCCCTGGAAAATGAGGAGCCACCCCACAGGCTTTTCTTTCTAAAGGAAGCACTGAAATGCTCTTTCCCAATGGGGTTAATGTTGGGATTATCCTGAAAATCCATCCCTAGTTCTGATGGGATGGGTTGTGCCACAACCAGTGACACAAAATTCCATTTTTTTTGAGTTAAATTCACCCAAATTTAGGCTTCTTTTAGGCCTAGAATTGCTCCCAGTCAGTGACCCCAAGATCCCGCACTCCAACTCCAGGCCAGGTTGGATGGGGCTTGGAGAAACCTGGGATTGTGGAAAATTTAGGTGGGGTTTAAGGCCTCTTCCAACCCAAACATTCCAGGATTCTGGAATTCAGGATATTCCATGAAAATCTCCTCAGAGGAAGGGGATGTCTTGAGCTCTCTCTCCTCCACTCATCCCGAGGGACGGGGAAGGAATACAAACCTCAATCCCCCCCCAAAATCCACACTGAATAACACGTGGAGAACTCCAAAACCCCACACAAAATCCCACCAATAATCCGAGATCCCACATTCCTGCACTAATCTGTACCCACAACCAAATCCCACCACTCTCCCCCTTCTGCAAAACCAGAGTGGGTTTCCACTCTGGCAGCACCAAACCTACATTTTGGGACCACTGATTTTGGGATGGACGAGCATCCATCCAGGAAAAGACATTCCGTGGGGGAAGGAGCCCAACCAACCCTGATCCCTGGATTGACACAGAGGCATGGAGGGAAGCTCCACATCCCAATTCCAGCCCTGTCCGAGCCACCTGCTGCTCCCAGGTCCCCAACAGCTCCCTGCAAACATCCCAAATCCATCCATTTTCTATGGAAAACGTGGTGGTTGTTTTTTTTTTTCCCCCTTTTAATCCCACCCAGCTGCGTGTGCCAGGTGAAGCTCCGGGAGCCGTGGAGCAGCTGCGGATTTCTCTGTAGAGGTCACTCGAGGGGTTGATTAAAGTGGGAATAAATAAGAGGATAAATAAATAACTCGACAAATTGCTCGACAAGCAAAGAAATAAATAAATAACGAAATAAATAAATGAGAAAATAAATAAATAAGGGACTAAATAAATGAGGAAATAAATAAATAAATAAATAACTCCACTCCCATCCTGCAGTTTTTGCAGCCGGAGGGGATCGCAAGGAATGGGGGAAACGGCGCAGGGAAGAGGGGGAAAACAAAATAAAAATCCCAGCTCAGTCGTCCGCGTGAAATAAATAAATCCCAACAACTCTACACCTCCACCTTTCCAAAACCAGCGGATTTGGT
>VWZS01007292.1:5175-19739 GCA_013397075.1 Rhabdornis inornatus
GATGGAGAGCCCGCCCCGCCGCCGGCCGGCCGGCCGGCCGCGAACCAGGCCCTCTCTGCCGTCGGAGAGCTGCGCAGGTCGCTCCGCCCCGTCAGGGCGAGGCCGGTGGTGACACTGGGAATGCGACGGGCGGCACCAGCAGGGAGGAGAAACCGAGAGCCGGGAGCCTCCGCCTTGTTCGCGCAGGTGGAAGCGGCCTTGGCGACAGCACCTTGCGGGAGCCTCTGGGCCCGGGGCCGCGACCGGGGCTGCCGGGGGCGGGGGCCGGGTGTTCCCATGGGCAAGGCGCTCCCCGAGGGCCCAGATCGCCGCCAGGCTCGGGCAGCGCGGGGCGGCCGAGCAGCGGCTATGGCGCTGTGCGGTGCGCCGCGGGCCGGGACATGGCGCGGCGGCCGGGAGGCGCGGTGGCGGATGAGCTGGCCAACGCCGCCGCCTGCGGGAACCTGCAGCGCCTCAGGGAGCTGCTGGACGGAGCGGCGGACCCCAACGCCGTCAACTCCTACGGCACGACCCCCATCCAGGTAGGGAGGGTTGCTGTTGGCAGCTGGGCGACGGCAGCGGCCCTCCGTGCCCTGCCCGAGAGGGGCGGCGGCAGCCCCGGGGCAGCAGCGGGCCCTCCGATGCCCCGGAGGCGGCCGCCCCCGTCACTGTGCTCGGCTGCTGTCGAGGCGGCACAGTGGTTCTTCTCGCCTCTCTGGGAAGGAGAAAGTCTTCTCCGGTGACGGCCACAGCAGGGAAGTTTTAGTCTTAGCAACCCTGTACTTTATTTGAACCAACTGGGATAGGATGACTCAAATCCGAGAACTTTAATGCTCATCTCGCAATAAACCTGCGATAAAATGGAACAACTCACGTTTGCAGAAATAATCCCCCTTTCGTTATACCTCGTCTTCTGCTTTATATGACTGTTAGTATGTTTTGTCTCCTCTCCTATGGAAAAAAAAAAAGAGTATTCGGTGGCTCCCACGAGCAGGAACACCCGGTCGCGATAGCCTTGACAATCTGACGCTGCAGGTAGACAACGAGCAATCCCTGTGGGGCACGTCTGCCCACATTTTACACTCGCGAGAACGTGTAGGTAGACTTACCGCCCGGAGGTGTACTAGAGGTTAAATTTATAAAGGCTGAGTTAATTTTCGAGGTAGTTCTAGACAGGTTTTTCTTAAAATTTTAAAATAAAACGAAACGTGAATGATCTGAGAAGCTATGTTTAAGTTTTACTGCCAGTGCTTGCGAAACACTCTCCTACAAAATGTCGGTGGAGCATTTCACTCGAAACAGGTATTTGGTGCCGTCGTCCTGTGCTTTTGCTTTTTTGCGTTTGTTCCCCCCCCTCCCCCCAGCAGTCTTCGCGGCAGGGACGCACCACTGGGTGCGCTGGGGGAAACCCAATTTAGAAAACTGCGAGCCCGAGGGGGAGGGCCGCCAGGCACGTTGATACTGCCCTGGACACGCGGGTCAGGCAAAAGGTTCATTCCCTCCTGACCGTGAGGAAAGCGTGGATGCGACGCCGCAGACACGGTGGATTCCCTGCGTTATGCGTCTCCCCTTGCCGAGGACCCTCTGGAGAAGTGTCACGGATGCGAGCGGAACGACGGCGGTCCCCGCGAGCCCCTGCACCGGTGCGGTTCCGCAGGGACTGGTGCAAAGCGACTTGGGGCAGGACCTGGGTATCTGTGGGAGCGCGTCGGGAGAAGGGCGAGTCACTTCCCTCGGCTTGTCTGCTCCGAACCTACCGACCCCCGCCGGCTCCTGTCGCGGAGCAGCCCCAGTGTGCATCCACACACTCCGACCCCGACAGGTGTCTCGCACCTCTCTGCCTCACCTGTTCCCTCCTGTCCCGTGGCGTGGATAAAGGAGAGTTTTCCAATGCGGCGCAACTCCACCGACGGGTATATGTTCTCCACCGTTCGTCACACGTCCAAAGCCTATCTCTATGCCTCATCCGCGGATTTTCTTCTCCTTTCCACTGCGGATGACCGTTCCTTCCGAGCTGAGCGGGCGCTGACGCTGTCTCTCCCNCGCGTCCGATCTGGGAGACACCAAGTCGAACAGTACTCGTGCGACGCTGAGAATAACCCAGGATCGCGTTTCCCTGCTGGGATGCACGAAGGACAGTATTCTTTGCTCATGCCCATATATTATTCTGCACTGAAAATACTATGGCCCTCCTCAGGCCCCTTTTTTCACACTAGAGTCTAAACACTGAAGAGAAATACGAAATATGAAGTATGATGTATGAAATATGACGTAAGAAAATACTAAATGTGAAAATATTAAATAGCAAATATTGAATATTAAATATGAAGGAAAATCCCTGCACAGAGATATGCTACTATAAACCCTTTCCTCTGTTTAATGGGGCCACGTCTGAACTTTCTGCTCCCCGGGGGCTTCCCACTCACGCTTGCTAGCCCTCCATCTGAAGAAGATGAGAGAGGCTTCAGAGTCTCTGTATCCCCACAGCTCCCTGTTTGATTTTGGTTAAACCAAACTGAAGGGGTGCTGAAGCCAATCTGCCTCTCTCTGGCAAAACCGGCTGGACAGCAGCATCAGTGCTTCCTGGTGTGATTGCAGCTTTGGTAAATACCTTCTTAAAATCACGTAGGATGCTCTGCATGTCTGCACACGTATCCACAGGGCATCCATGGTTCTCGTGTCGGCTGCAACCATAGGACCTGGAAAGAGAAAATAGAGATTTGTGTCTCTGCACGCCTGATATAGTCAGTTGAAATACTCGTTTTAACAACTTGCAAGCGACCTCCCCTGAGTTATAATACTTCTAGAAAATCAGGTGATTTAAAATCAAGGCAGCCATAAATGAAAAATTAAAAATCATACATCTGATGTATGTGCTTCCCAGGATGCTCGGAGGTGACACAAAGCAAACCTTTGAAATAGCTCTGCTGCTGGTGGGAGAACGACGAGGGGGGCTATATATTCGTTACGTGACAGCCAATACATGTTTCACTGGCTGCTTTGGTGCGGGTGCGTTGGGTGTGAGCATCTCAGGAAAAAGATACAGTAGCAGCCCAGCCTCTGCCGAGTAGAAAGGAGGAGGCGGGGAGAGCCGCCGTCACCTCAGCGAGTCCCCAGGCCCCCGGGGAGGTGTGCTGAGGGAGCGCACGGACAACAGCAGGGCGGGCAGGGAAGCAGGCGGAGGGGACGGTGCTCCCAGACCGTGCGAGACAAGTGGTAGACCCTGCCTCCCTCCCTGGAACCCAAGTGGGGTTGTTCTCACACGTCCTGAACCTTAGGGGCTGAGAAAGGGAAGCCAGGTCTCACACCCCAGCGCTAATCCTGGGCACTTTTAAGAGCTACCTGTAGAAAAGGTGGAAAAGATTTATCTTGTTTTTGCATTCCTACTGAGTATCCAACCCTAGATAGCTCATATATAAACATGAAAAATAATGTATATACCTTTTTTTGTAATGTATTGGAATATGTCATTTAATATAATGTAATTTCATACAATGCCTGCTTTATAATTAGTTTGTATCTGTTGTCACGCTATATTTAGTTATGTCATTAATGCACAGGATGTATCTATTTAATACCTATATAAAATATGCATGATACGCATATAGAACACATATACATAAAACGTTATGGTTATGCATCAACGTGATATATTTGCTTATCAATTATTTTTATATGTAATATGCTTCATTGTTTAATTATGCTTCTTGGTTTAATTACAACGAAATTGTATGTATATAGACATGTACCAAACATTTATGTTATCTTTAGTCTATATTCACCATTCTTCATTGTAAGAATGCCTAGAACATATATTTTATACATATCTTTAAATAGAAAACATGTAACATTATAATATGCGATTATAACACCTTATTAATTTGTGCTGCACTCTGCCCTAGAACATGGCATAGCTGAACCAAGGACAACGCTGGGGGTGCAGCAGTTAAATGCCTGAATCCCATGGCTGTGGGAACCAGAATGGAGCTGCAACTAGATGTGGAGATGGGGTAAAGTGAGAGCCTGATCACACTCCTTGTAGAACAGTAAGGTTCTATTAAACTGCACTTTCATCATCAGTTGGACATGTTCTTGTTTTAAACCATCATTTTCTCCAAGAACTAGATTCGATTGTAGTTTTTTTAGCATTTCCATTAAGGCTTATGAAACTATAGCAACAAAAATATTAATAATATATTTCTACTGTTATTGTATATAAAGTCGGCAGGGAAAAAACACAATTTTCTAGGCTGACTGCACCGAATAAGAAGAGCATGCCCTCAAAACTCAGCAAGGCTAAATACCTAGTTGTTATAAATCTGCCTCACAGAGTAGGTCCGTAGCCCCTCCCCAGGACGGGCCAATGGTGGTGCTACTCACTCCATGGAAAGATGGGGGTCACCGGCGAGATCCCACTTCACTGCAGGAGCTTCCACAGGCACCTTTCTTCTCGCAGCAGCAGTGGCTCCACGGCTTGCAGTCCTCCTTGAAAAGAAGAATAGTAACAGTTAACAATAAACAGCAGCAGCAGTACACTTTATCAAGAAAGCCCTAAAAGCATTATGTTTGAGGTGGCAGATTACTCGCTATTTTTATTTTTAATACTGCCGCTATAACTGAGTACATGCGTGAGCACACATACACCCTTCTGCACCAGGGTTTGCGCCCTGTGCACGACGAGCCCCGGATCGGCCATGCATTCAGCGTTGGTGGGTATTCGGTTTCTATCGCCAAAGTTGTCGGTCCATCCTCCCACCGCTGCTCCGGCATTTGCGTCATACAGCCAGGTAGGCATTAATTTCTCTGAATTTTACCTTGCCAGTCGGGAAGCAGTAGTCACGGCAGGGGAGAAGAGGGGGAAAAATAATTTGAGGGGGAGGGTAAAAAAAAAGAAGAAAAAGCTGCTCTCGAAAGGTGCTTTCATTTCGAAATGGCCGATTTCACTCACCCAGTTTCCCAGGCTTGAAATCGAACTTGAAACCATTACAGGCTTTTCCTTATCAGCATTGTTGTTAGGGTTGCTCCGTGCCGAGGCAGAAGAAATCTTCTGTTGACATCCGAGTTAGAACTTTTTGTCCGCCCGAGAGAAGGAGGTGTTTGTTGTGGGGGGGTATTGTGCACGCTTTCGTTCACCATCCCTCCCGGGGACTGTCACTCTGCGTCCCCTCCCGGCGCTTTTCTCGCGTCTCCCCGCAGTCCCCGAGCTCCCCAGATCTCTCTCCCAGCCGCCTCTAGCCGTGACCATCCGAGCTGGACCCCGACGCGCTGGGGGAGGGAGAAGATGCGCCAGCAGAAACGACGCTCTCCCTGCCCATCGCTCTTCTCAAGCCTCGCACGGAGGTACTCCGCACCCGGGAGCGGGGGGCGCGGGCAGAAGGGTTCTTGGGGTGGGAGGCGGGACGGGGAGGTAGCAGCAACCCCTTCCACCTCCCAGGGATGCTCTGCCCGGGGGCACAGCTGGCTCAGCACCGGCTGTCGCAGGTCTCGGCAGCTCTCCGGTGCTTCCTGGGAGCCAGGCGGGCAGGAGAGCGCCAGCGGGTTGACTGGGGCTTCTGAGCAACCCTCTGCTGCTCCCTCGCCCCGCTCCCAACCTTCGCCCTTCAAAAGGAAAGCAAAGAGGTCCGACACGGCGGAGCATGGCCGGAGAGAAGGCCCAGGGGCTGGGCGGGGAACCGTTCATTACCCGTTTCGGTGGCCAGCGCGAGGAAAGCGAGATCCTCTTTTCTTCCCCCCCCCTTCCCCCCCCCCGCGGCCTGAGCTTCGCTACGCAACGCTCCCGCGTCGCGTTCAATGGCCATGTGACAAGGAAATAGCTACTCGCCCGGGCCAACACTGGCCCGCGCTTTTAAACAGGCAGCGATCCGCTAGCCGGCTGTCAGAGTGCCAGCGCGGCGCACCGGGCCGCCGCAGGCCCCCTTCCTGTCCGAGCTTTCCCAGGGGGAGTAGGGTCCGAGAGCAACTGAACAGCAAGAAAAAAAACCCGAGCAACACCCGTCCCCAAACGGAGCGGGAGGCGGCGTGTTTGGAGGGGCAGAGCCGGGGGGAGGGCAAGGAGATGTCGTCAAGGCTTTATTTGAAAGCAGGGGAGCGCCCTGCGATTGGCCGGTCTCCACGCCCGCCTGGAGGCAGTGCTCCCCGGGACCAGGCAATGGGAGGGCAGAGGAGCCGGCGATCTCCCCCGTCCCCATCCCCCGCTGACAGCCTTCCTTCGCCCGCTTTCGAGGCGGGAGCCATCATCATGGGAGGAGTTTAGAGAGGGGTGTAGGGGAGGAGTGTGGAGCGGAGGGAGGTGAAGTGAAATGGGGAGTTGAAATTGGTTAAACGGAAAAGAAAAAAAAAATTAAAAAAAAGAAAGAAATACTCTCCAATGAATGGCGGGTGAGAGGGCCGATTCACCGGTGGGGCCCCGCTGGGGAGGTATTTGTAGCATGACGCGCCCGCGGCTTCCCTGCACCCATGACCCCCCGGATAAGGTGCACCATCCACTTTCGGCGCGCCCGCAGCCTGTCCCGGGCCTGGGCGCTGGGCTGGCGCATCCTCCGCCGCATTTTCGGGGCGCTGGGACGGCGCTGGCCGCGGCGCCTCGCCCTGCAGCTGGTCCTGCGGCGGAGGCGCGGCGGGAGCCCCCGGCCCAGGTAGGACGCCGGGAGCGGGGCTGCTCGGGGCGGCGCGGGCGGCGGGAGCGGGGGGCGGCGGTGGCAGCGCCGCGGGGACCCCTCCGCGCCGCATGCTCAGATGGCACCGGGAAACGCGTTAGATTACTACAGGCGGGGTGTTTCTGTGGGGGGATTCCATTTATTTATTTATTTATTTATTTAAACGAAGTAGAAAATGTCCGGTTCTTGAAAAGTTGCTGTAACGTACTTCTGCCTTGCCTCCCACTTTCTGAGAAGTTTTCTGTATAGTTTGTCATGAAAATATAAACCCACCACCCCTTACCATCGTTTTCACACAAGGAAACAAGGAGCATAGCTATTGCTCTGTAGAGAGAAAATGGCCACTGTTTTCCGACCTTGTATTACTTTCCAGTCTTGTAAACGACAGTGAAATGCAGTGGCCTACTTTTCCTTCCCTTACCATTACGAAAATGTGGGAAATAAGGGTCAGAGCGGTTGAGCAGCGTCAGAAAGAGTAATTAAAATAGATTCGTATGAAGGACCTTGAGAGATATCCGAGGCTGGGGCAGTTATAGAGACTTTTTCGTTATTGCAGAGTGCAAAATCGGATTGTTGTGGACCTAGGCATTGATTATCACACATAAAAAAGTAACGATAATAATTAGACATACAGTGAAGCTAAAGTGAATATTATTTTTGATGAAAATTTGAGGATTGCTCTGCAAAATTCTCATAGAGGATTATTAGAGCATTCCACACCTCTTCTTAATACTGAGCACAGACTGAAAAAGAACACAAGTGGAAGCGAAGTAGAAATATTTGCCTCAAAATTATTTTAAAAATAGAGATAATTTATTTTATACATGTATAAGTAGATGTACAAAATCTTTAACTTTTCAAGCTGTAGGACTCAGGGTGTGGAAAAAAAGTAATGCAGAGTTTCCCAGCTCCACTCTCTGTTTAGGCTGCTTCCAGTGCTATTTGAATAAAAAGTATGGGGCCATACACACAGACACACACACATATAAAACAGAAACTACAGGCAGTTTTCCTCATTGCCTTCAAATGCCTCTTTTTGTTCTTTTTTTCTCTCTTTTTTTTTTTTTTTTTTCATTTTTAGTAGGCCTCGTTTCTTCATTCTGCACTAAATGGGAGAAAAAGAAACTATAAACTCCGTCTGACCTGAAAAGCATGAATCTCAAATACGAACATAAGTATGAGGGTGCTAATCACCTCGAAGTAAATTCTCTGTAGCAAGGGCAAAACTCCCTCAAAGATCCGAAAGTGTGGCTATTATTTTCTCACTGTATTTCCATTCTTACCATAAGCACTGCTATTTTCTTATCCCCTTTCCCTGAGATTTTAATCTGGGAGAATGAATTTTTCTAAAACTTTCTAGCTCTAGACTACAAACCTCATTTTGAAGGACCTGGGATGGAGTAAGGCATGCATGTTAAGTTTAAATAAAAAAAATAAAACCACAAAACAAAAACAAAACCCCTACGAAAAATACAATACCTAGGGATAGTTTTGTGGCTGTCTAGGGTAGCATATCATGGAGTTGTGGCTGCCTCATCTCTTGAAGCATCTGAGACCAGGCTGGGTGAGGCAGGGTAGACAGGTGGGATTGGAAATAATATCTCCGGAGACCTTTCCAACCCCAACCAATCTCTGCTTGTAAGATATATTCTGTGAGTCATTTATTCGTTATTATTGCAGTCTCTTTGAGTTATGTTTGAGCTTTTGTGCGTGGTTTGTTTTTTTCTTTGTTTGTTCGGAAGAATTTTTCAATCGTTTTAAAATTCAATAGAAACCCCCATGGCACAACTTCTGAATGACTAAAATTAAGGCAATAGATTTTCCTGTTCTTAGCCAATATGTGTAATCAGGATAAATACATTTGCAAATATTTTAACACTTTAAACTGAAGACAAGAACGATAATGTTAAATGATTTCTCTATTGGGTATTGCTTAATTTTTCGCGTAACTCGGAACAACACTTTTCCTCACCCCCCTTAGATATAAAACGTGTTATTTCCATGCAACCTCTCTACTGCACCTCCTACCCTTGCCTCTCTTGTGCCCTTTTTGTCTATTTACAAGCTAGGAAATCTCAATATTATGTTCTTTATGTTTTGTCTCTTTACAGTATTTAATTAGCACTTGAACCTGTTATCCAAATACTTGTTAGATAAAATGTAAATGTTTTGAATTTCATTGTTGTTGTCTTTGTTTTTGTTGTTGTTGTTGAAATACTTGCTAAGCCTTAAATAGGGCATAAGATGGCTGCGTTTGTTAACTGAAAGTTACCTCTTCCGTCCTTTATGCTCTTATCAAAACATCTCAGAACAATTTGGAGGATTACTGTACTGCAGTATTAAAATGGATCTGTTTTCAGTGTCAAAGATCTGTATGGTTGAATAATGATTCTAAAATTAAATAAGAGCAGAAATATAGGATAGGGACACTTCTGAACATGATTCGTTTGGTTTTTTTTCCTCCTATGAGGATATCGTTGCAGTAAGGTTTGCTAGGTGGAAAAGGTGGATTCGCCTCCCTCCCCCCCCAAGATACAAGTGCAATTCAAAGTTCTTTTTCAAAACACACCAGCATAGGCAGCGTTATTATTACCCTAACTTCAGATATGACTCTGTGTTGTTATATTTTGATTAATTTGAGGTCGTATGTTGGTACTAGAATTGTATGATATAAGATTTGCTTTTAGAGAGGAAAGAAATCATATTATTTCAATCATGTAACTTAAAATGCTGTGGTTTAAAAATGTTCTAGTAGTTAGATACATGGTTTAGAAGGTCAGTAATGTTGGGACATAATAATGGGACGGCATTTGCTGTTTTACACTATTAGCTTTTAACATGATTTAGTGGAGATGGAGATATAGACAGGCCCTCTGATTCGAAGTAACATATTCGCTTGCAAGGATATTGACTTGTGAGTGTGCGTTTTTTTTTCTTCACAGAATTAACTAGGTTGGAAAAGACCTTTAAGGTCGTTGGTTCCAACCTATTTTTATCCGTATGCTCACTATAAGCATAAGAATAGGTCCTATACTTACACATCCAGATGCATAAAATCCACGATCAATACTATTTCACAGAAAGCAAGGCTAGACAGCGATAACCTGCAACCCTGCTATGCATCACTATTAATTTGAAATTTTAAGACACTTAACAGACAAAACCAATGAAGTTTTCTCCTTGGATTTATATCTACATGACTATCGCTAATGCCAGAGAGCACAAGAAGAACCAGAATATACCTTGCCTTTTGGGTGGGGGATCATCTCAATTTCTTAGACTTTACAGAATTTTTAAAATCCACTCTTTTAAACGTTAATTTATTTTAAAATTTTTGTTTGTTTGTTTGTTTTAAATTGTCTGTCTATCCCGAGGGCTGCTTTGCACCATGCATTGTAGAAAAACCACCATATGGTGGGAGTTCACCACAAGCAAGTAAGGGACTCGCTTCAAATGTTGGACCCTCATCTTGCAATGCTACTTGCCCCAGAAACTTTGCAAGGGAGCCTCAGAAAGCCAGTAAATGCAGACATTTTAGTGAACTTCTGACTTGTCTATTCAGGGATAAATATGTGCTTATTTCTCGTCATCCGAGGATATCCCTGCTTTCGGCTAATAGTAAATGTAGACATAAAATCACCATGTTTCTCTTCTAGCTATGCAGAGCTCTTCGGGGGTTTTATCTGCACAAGCGGATACGTCTGCGGCCTCGCACTGGTCTTCTGCAAATTAGGAAAAAAAAGGAGATTAGGGAACTGACATTGTGAGGGGTGGGGGGGGGGAGGGGAAAAAAAACGCAACCAAAAAAAAAAGGAAAACAAAACATTGAAAAACACTCTGATTTCCCTTGCCTCTTACAAAGGTCTGCCCGGAGCTTCGAGGTGGCAGGATAAAAACTTCACGGTGTGGGTCGTGGGTACCGACCACCCACTGCCCCTCGACGGCCGCGGGGGGGTCGCTTGGGGCGGGGGTATGTGTCACAAGCGTGCTCGGGGCACGCAACGGGGAGACGCTTGGCGAAAAGCCAGCGGGAGGAGCCAGATGCTTGGATTTTGAGGATCCGTACAGCTGCAAGGCAAAGCGACGTTCTTCTGCCTAGCCTCCGGCTGCGCGGCTGGAGCTGCACCTTACCCTGGCGGGCTCTCGCGGCGGTTTTCCTGCTCCCGGGAGGCTCTGGCAGGGCTAGGCTGAAGCTATCCTCTTCTATCCGGTGCCATGGGGTTGGTCGCAGACTTGGTACGGGCACGGCTCTCTTCCTCATCCGGTCCGCCAGCTCTCGGAGGGAGAGCTGAACGCGCAGAACGGAGGGATTGACCCCTGACCCACCGCTCGGAGAGGGTCGGGCAGGGCAGGACCCCTTTCGGAGACAGAAACCAGAGCCATCACTGGCACAAAAAGTTCCTCTCTACCCTGGGAAAGTTCAGGTCCGTCGTCCCTTCGTCATGCCGTCGACCCCCAGCATTAGACGCTCCCACCTGCCCCGGCCGAACCAGTGCAGTGGAAGCTGTTTTCCCGTGGGTCAGCGCCCGCTCCCCTGCCTTCGGAACCCACCCCGATATGGAGAGAGGTTGGGGGGGCAAGGCCGCCGCCCCCATCCCCTCTCCCCCGTGAGAGAAAAACTCCTCGAGAGCCACCCGCTCTTGAGGCGTTGATGAAACCGGCTGCCCTCCGAGGCACCGGGCTTGAGGACCAGGCTGCCAGCATCCCGCGGTCCTTCGCCGCCCTGCCGGCGCCCCTCGCCCCGGGCTGGTGCTCGGATTTACCTCAGCCGCTGGGAGCCGCGGGAGGGAGGATGTCGCAGCGCCCGCCCCGCCGGAGGAGAGAGCGGCCCGGCGGTACGGGGGGGGCAGGAGCGGGAGGGAGTGCAAGGGGGCGGCCGCTGCCCTCGGGAAAGGAGGAGCTGGGTAGCAGCGACGGGCGAGATCGCAGCCAGGGGAGAGGGAAAGCCAGCGACGGCAGTGCGGCTCAGGTCGGCGGGCGGAGATGGAGGGGTCTCCGCGGAGCGACGGCGACCGCCTGTGCAGCGCCGCCGCCCGCGGGGACCACGAAGAGGTGAGGAGGCTGCTGGACGCAGGCGTGGATCCCAACGGGACCAACGCCTTTGGGAGAACCCCGCTCCAGGTATGGAGCACGGCGCGAGAGGGGGTAGCTGGGTGGGGGGCAGGGGGGAAGCTGTGCTCTGCCACGTCGGCGGGGAAGTGTGGGTATTTCGTGTTTAGAATGAATTTTTATTGTTATGATGGGAACCGTACTCCAGCCACAGCTGTCCGAATTCAAATGGCCCCTCTACTTTTTAATAAGCCCTGCCGTCTTGAAAATACGAAACGGAGTTAAGTGGGGAACCGCTGGCAGCAAACGAATTTTCCTAGGGAGTACTCAAAAGGAGAAATAGGACTGCAAAATCCGCTTCCAGATAACCTATCCACGTAGGTTCGGGGAATGATCTGCACTTCGAGCAAATGTCTCGGGTTTTTAAATATAGCCCGAACAGGTCCTTTTTTTCCCCGAGGAAATCGAAGTGGGGTCCCTTTCTAGTATATTCACGAACAAAGAACCTAGAAACTAGTGGTACAAATTGTAACTTGAAACCAGGTATATATTAGTAGCCACCTCTTTTTTTTTCTTCTTTTTTTTTTTTTTAGTAGCAGTAATTTTAATATTATCTATCCATCAATAGTGGGAGTATTTATTGAGAGATTTTAAAAGTACCAGGTACCAGTATGTAGAGTTGTTTTCTAGGCACTTTGAGAGTTAAAAGTGTGTTATATTAATCGACATACTTAAGTAGACACTTTTAAAATGTTCGTTGAATGATTAATATACTGTGATTTAAACTAGAGTTGTGTATCTCACAAAGAAGATACTTCCAGTTGTCACTTTAAGAGATATATTTAATGATTCATCAGTTAAGCTAAGCAGCCATTTTGGTCCTTGCACTTTACATGAAAAATGAAATATTTTTCTGAAGTAGATTGCCGAGAAAGGCTCTCAGAAAGTTATTAGTTTTATTTCTGTTTTATGTTCAAATTACAGATGAAATTAATCTCCAAACTCTTATAAACTCTTTCCTTTCCTCATTTCAGAGAAAGTTTTCTTTCTCTGGTCAGCAACTTGCAAAATGGCTGATACTCGAGTATGTGGACACTTTTTTTCTTTCTGGAAAGCATTAATATCGGGAATTTATGTATTATAACATTTATAAATATTTTCACACTTTCGCTATAAATAAACCAAATTACTTGAAGTGCACAAACCAAAGTCCCAAGAAAGAAATTGATAGAAAAACCTATTGTCTTAAGATCTTTTTCAAAGTGTTAAGTCGCAATTTATGGCAGTTAAAATTCCACTGAAAATGACGAGTCAGTAAGGGAAGTAAAACCTCATGTGCAAATTTATTTTGGTTTTTTGTTACTTGGGGTTTTTTTCTGGGTTTTGTTCAATCGTATATGATTAAACATTGCCGAAAATTTCTGCTACTGGCAGAAAAGCAGAATGTCACTAGGAATTTGCCATTTAGGCACAAAATATCCTTCGAAATTTTCCATCAATTAAGTTTCGCGTATTGCTTGTGAGCACTCAGCAGCTGCTCCCACACCTCTGAGAAAAAGACAGAGCTGAAAGAGAGAAGAAAAAAAGAAAAATAATCTTGGTAGAAAACTCAGGAATGGAAAAGTCGAAAATATCCACACCCAGCTGCATTGCCTCATTACTGTGCTGACCGTTGATAAATCGATAATGCATCCTAAGTGACAGCAACCTTATGGAAGGTCCCTCAGGGCTGTCACAAGATATATGGTGTGTAGTATACAAATATTTACAAACTCTTTATATGTATAAGTACATTTAATGTATTTTAATATGTGTGTATGTCTAAATACATTTATTATACCTATACATGCAGNTGTGATTTAAACTAGAGTTGTGTATCTCACAAAGAAGATACTTCCAGTTGTCACTTTAAGAGATATATTTAATGATTCATCAGTTAAGCTAAGCAGCCATTTTGGTCCTTGCACTTTACATGAAAAATGAAATATTTTTCTGAAGTAGATTGCCGAGAAAGGCTCTCAGAAAGTTATTAGTTTTATTTCTGTTTTATGTTCAAATTACAGATGAAATTAATCTCCAAACTCTTATAAACTCTTTCCTTTCCTCATTTCAGAGAAAGTTTTCTTTCTCTGGTCAGCAACTTGCAAAATGGCTGATACTCGAGTATGTGGACACTTTTTTTCTTTCTGGAAAGCATTAATATCGGGAATTTATGTATTATAACATTTATAAATATTTTCACACTTTCGCTATAAATAAACCAAATTACTTGAAGTGCACAAACCAAAGTCCCAAGAAAGAAATTGATAGAAAAACCTATTGTCTTAAGATCTTTTTCAAAGTGTTAAGTCGCAATTTATGGCAGTTAAAATTCCACTGAAAATGACGAGTCAGTAAGGGAAGTAAAACCTCATGTGCAAATTTATTTTGGTTTTTTGTTACTTGGGGTTTTTTTCTGGGTTTTGTTCAATCGTATATGATTAAACATTGCCGAAAATTTCTGCTACTGGCAGAAAAGCAGAATGTCACTAGGAATTTGCCATTTAGGCACAAAATATCCTTCGAAATTTTCCATCAATTAAGTTTCGCGTATTGCTTGTGAGCACTCAGCAGCTGCTCCCACACCTCTGAGAAAAAGACAGAGCTGAAAGAGAGANGCTTATGCACACGCCAAAAGTACCGTTTATAACACGGTGTATATAAATGGTATAAATGTGAAGCAGAACAAACACGTGTTGTACCTAGTCTGGAAACCACTAGCTAATATTTTAAGTTTATCATCTAATCATAGACTATCTCGAGTTGTAAGGGGCCCGAACGGATGACCGCAAGCGGCTATCACAATATATGCAGGTCACGACTACAAGTAGCCGACACAGC
>VWZS01007292.1:20055-58113 GCA_013397075.1 Rhabdornis inornatus
GCCGCCGAGAAGGCTGCGAGCTGACCCCCACCCCCGCCGTCTCGCCGAGTCCTTGTGCCCTCGCTCCCTGCAGCCCACCTCCATACCCGCGAGCATCCCCGCCGCCGAGTCACCAGCGAGCCATCGCGGCTGGCGGCGCCCCCGGTGTCGCACTGCTGGAAAAAGTCTTCCCTTGTCCCGTTATCTCCAGGGCTCCTCTCGTGCGTCCCGGGCACCCCAGCTCCCGCTTCTGCGAGAAGACATGTGCTGAGATTTTGTCAATTTCCTGAGAAAAAGATGAAAAAAATTCCAAAACACAATCAAGACTAGCGCTCCTGCTTCTCCCTCTCATGTTCTCCGGCGGGCAGAGCACAAGCAGCAGACGGTTCTTCCGTGCTCTAGGGGAAAAAAAAAAAATTAATGTTCATCTTTCCCCCCCTCTTTTTTCGTACAGTAAAACTTCTTAGAGAAGTAAGAATGCTGTTTCCCTTGCTGGCTTGCTCACTGCCCTGCCAAGCTTTTTATTTTAGTTATTCCTTGAGATACTTCTATGTTCTCACACTCGGAAATAGTGAACAATTTAGCCATATCATTCAAAATTAAATTAATCCCCAAATCTTCTCCCCTCACCGGCCCAATCAACATACAGTTTTATTTTAACACCGAGATATAACATGATTGAATGGCAAAAATTTTTACGCTGACCAGCGTCACAGTTTGGGAACCACATTTTGTGTAGCTGTATTCACAGAAATTCATATCAGAAATCAATTGGCAATCCATTAGTTACTACATCGTTTTTTGCATTTGGAGACCCCATTCGCTCAGAAGATATGGACAACGAGCTTCTTATTTTTAAGACAGCTTTCCCGATCTCTAAATCAGATATTTGGAAACAACAGCAAATGACCGAGTTTGGTTATAAATCTGCATCTTTATACAGTTTTTGGTTTTTGTTTTCTGTTTTCTATGTAATTTCTATCATCTACCCGATGTTCTTACCACTTGCGTGTGATGAAACATCTGCTATTTTTCAGTAATAAAGCATGAAAAACATTGGCTTAAAAATAATTCACTCTTTAATGGTTCTGTATGCAGCACTACTTAGTTGGGTGGCGTTATTAATTTCAACCACGTTCGTTGCTTTCAATTTTTCGTCTGCATAAATAAATACGGATACACACAGCACAATCACGCAGGTCGGATAACAAGACTTTTTGTAGGCATGCATTATTTAAGCAGGTATGCACACAAGTTAAAAATATTCAAATAGTTTATTTCCTTATTGAAAACAACACTCAAAACGCAAAAGGAAAGCCCACTTGCACTTTATNGAGAATGTCTGGGAACAAATCCATAGGGGGCAGGGCGGGTAGGACAAGTCGGACCCAGTGATGCTTGTGGCTCCCTTTCCAACTCAGAATAGTGTGTAATTCTGTGAATGAACTTTTCGTTTTCTCTCCCGACCCTCCAGGGGAGGGAGAGCCCAGTTCAGCCTCTCGAGCTGGGACCTGAGGACATGTGTTTGTCAGAGCTCGGCTGGCGTGGCGGGGGGCGGGGCATCCATTCACACATAATCCATCCCAGTCTCTGGGCTCGCTGTCCCGTCCCTGCCGCCGGCCCTCTTGCCCGCAGGCTGCCCACCCCGCGGGAAGGAGGGCCAGAGTTCCGGGAAGTCCCCTCCGAAGCATGGCAGCGGGACTGGCATTCACACCGGGACGCCCACGGGGTTTTCACCGGCCTCTCCCCACTCGGGAAAGCTGTGACAAGAGAGTGTAACCTTCCCAAAGGCTTTGGCCTCAGATCTGCCAAAATTTCCTTGAGAAGTTGCCTGAAGAGGATGGAGAATTCTAGGCATGGCTTTATGCATGGTGATTTCAGAGGTGGTATAAGTGTGGTTCATTCCTTGGACAGGGAGTCAGCAGTGCTGTGTGATACAAAAAAAAGCACACCTAAATTGTTGCGAAGGCCAGCACCTGAATAATTTGACAAGATATTTTTCAATTCTCTGCAAAACTTTAATAAAATACCTTCAGGTGTAATAGCACCTAGAAAAACAGTTTGCTATTACACACTACGAAAAATGACTCTTCTAGAACATGGCTCCCAAGCTTTACAACAGGCAACATCTCCTCCAAATTCACCCAGGTTTATTGTGTCTAAGAGTTCACAGGCTTTAAATCTTGTGTTCAAAGTCTCTGAAAGCTTCAAGGAAAATAGGAAAAACAAGAAGTGTTTTACGAAATGAAGTCATCCCCCCACCTTGCCTGGAACAAAGGTGTGGAAACACAATTAACTTCATTGCCTACTTACACAGAAAATGAGCCTCATGTACTGTAAATCTCAGGAAGAAAATGGAAATGCTCAGAGCCCTTACAGAAGAAAGCAGGGATTTGAAGATGCAAAAGGCAAGCCAAAGTACCAAGTGCTGGAGAGGGAACATCTGAAGACATTCGTGTCTTCTAAGTGCCCTGGTGAGGCAATCACTCCCAGGGAAGAGATGATACACCTAGTTGCTTTATTATTTTTAAATCAGATTTCAACCAATCTTAAACCAACACTCACTGAAGTAATTAAACTTTTTCTTTCCTTTTTTTTTCTTTTTTCCTCAAACTCACAGGAAAAAGAGGGAGAAGTACTTTAAAATACTGTATGAACAGAAGACAGAACACTCTTCTTCTTTGTGGAAATGTCCTCAGAGGACCAATGTCTCCACATTCCTGTCTCTTACTATGTATTTCTAAGCATCTTTATGCTTTTGGTAGAAACACTTGCAAAGAAAGTGTTTCTGTGCTGGAGAAAGTCCAAGAAGGTGTAATGAAAGGAGAGGTGGTCCTCAGGAGTTGAAAACCAAGAATTTTGCAACTAAAGGTGTCAGGCTGCCTCCTAGAAAGGTACACAGATGACTGCCACTGGATTGGCACTGCTCTTGTTATTGAGTGTTAGTTCAGGATCGAGAGCAGGCTGTGAGAAGCCCTACTTACACCTATAGGACCAAGGAGACAAAACATCTAAGGTGTAGCTGACAACATTAGCTGAGGTCATGGTTTCAGAAATGCCCTCCTTCCTACCACCGAATTAGGTAGCTTTTGCTGCCATTGGCATAGTCACTCCTTTAAGGAAGCAGCCTCCAGCACGATTTCTGAACAGAAACATTCTTACTTGAGGAGCTGAGTGGCAATCTAAAATATGAGACTTTGACGTCCCAGGTGGGAAAAGTGCCAGCATAAGCACCTTTTTCTCTCCATAGTGCTGGTTGTTGACATGTAAGAAACCAGGCACGCTGATAGCTGGGAGGAAGGTATCCTGAACAGGGGAGAAAAGACACAGGTCCAGCTCAAGAAAGAGGTGCCTGGAGAAAGCAGAGACAAACATGGCTGCCTGTGCCTGAACACTCAACCCTACCCCACTCCATGTCTGCCTGGGTCAATGGTTTTGTTCGGCTTCTTAACACTCATCCTTGCAGAAATCCAATGCACGTGGCTGATGAGCAGTGACACTTAAAATCATTCCTTGCCTATACAGAATAAGCACTTAAACACTGCTGGCTTTATTGTTTTGGTGTGTGGGTTATGTTTGTTTGTTTTCTATATCTGTTTTCTCTTTAGATGGTGAGCAGCCTAAGGGCCAGAGAAGAAAATGGGAGTCAACCCAAGGTACCAGTAACACCATGGAGTGGAGAATTTGTACTAAACTGATCCAAGGACAGAGATTATTCCACTGTTCTCACATGCAATTAAGAGGAAAGAAACTCCTACCACCACCATCCTCCTATTAGTTTATCTCGCTGGTTTACCTTCAGGATTTCAGAACCTTCTTGTACAGTTGATAAAAGCCCATAGAAAAATTTCCTCCTATAAAGCACTAACAATTAAGATTCTAAGGTCAAATTAAAAGATTTCAGATTAAATGTCTTCCTTCTTGTATTAGAGGAACCTCACTGTAGGAAACCAAACAACTGGACAGACTTCATGTGTCCTCTAGAATACATTTCACTTACAACAGGCACTATTCTTAGTTCCAGCTGGGTCTCATTTATGATACCCCAATGCTCAGATTGAAAACATAACTTTCAAGTATGCCTAATCACACAAGTCTTTGCACCACAAATTGCCTGAGTCAATTCATAGCAAACGTGGTGGAGAAAGTGACAACCATCTAAGTAAACAATGGCAAACTTTTGCAAAAGTGTGATCAAATCTTAATTTCAATTCTTTTTGCATTGTCCTGCTTCAGCCAACACTACAATGACAGTGGGGAGAGGAAGCAGTCGTTAAAACAGTTAAGCCAGAATTTCCATCTTAGAACACTGATCCTGCCCAGTGCTGAGCACCTCCTAAACTAATTTCTTCTCTTACTGATACTCAGCTGGCTACAATAGACAAAATACTCTCTTGCTGGTTCGTTCTGAGAACACCAACTGCTCGCAGATCTGTTATGAATACTAATACAAAAACTCAATTCTGATGTCATATGCCACCTGTGCAAATTCTGAGAGATGCTTTGGATATTAATATGAAAGAGTGTGAAGTGTTAGATGTGTTAGATAAGTGAAAATGAGATGAGTGGGCAATTTCATGTTAGCAAGATAGATCAATGTTAGGCCACAAAGAATGCTTTAGAGAAAACAGAAAAAGGAGCAAATGAGTAAATCTAATGGCCTGCCTCCTGGTCTCGTTTGTGCTATATTTGAACCCACAGTATTGCACTGCCATCAGTACACCATACTGCTAATATGCACACCGGAGATGCTCTGAGCAAAATAAAGGGAGATCTTATCCAAGATAAAAGGACTTCAAAAGCCATGCATAGCTGGGCTAAGCAAAATACACCATCCAAACAATCAGTGAAGACTCGGGTAGGAGATAATAGCAAGTCCACACTCAGAGAGCAAATGCTCATGATACAAGTAAGCATGGGCTTGGAATATAGGCAAGGGAGCTGAATGCTACTGAGTCCAAGTAGAGAAGTCTCTTCACTCAAAACAAAAGGAGCTCTGCTGCCTGGGACACCTGTGCCAAGATGAAGCAGAACTCCTAATAAACATCACTGAAAAGACAGTTGGAAAAAAGCACCTCTGAGTGGGTGTTTATGTCTTCTCTAGCATGTCATTTGCATGTCGAACTTACCCTGCTGTGACATTTTTGCCTGTGGTCTGTGTAAATTTTGATGTTTAATAAAGTTCCAATCTCTGACTTTGGATGCCAACTGAAAACTGAGTAAGAAATCAGTTGGCTTTTTATTGTCTTTCCTGGTCCTTGCCTAATATTGGCAAGCCTCTTGCTTTGTGCATCTGTGCTATTTGCAAGCACTCGATACCACTCAGCCTCCCCTCCACGTATGTGGGAAAGAAAATTAGGCTTTGAACATTTATTTCTAACATACCCACTGTTTCCCATCTGCATTTCTCTATTCCCCCAAGGCATATTCTGTAGAGAAGCATGCAAGACTGATCTGTTTTTCAGCAGTTCCTACTAGCTCCAGGGGTGTTCTCTTCAACCCTAAATTGAGACAGCATTCAGGTCATACAAATCAGTAAGTCTAGGACAATTTTGCTGGAGAACGAGAAGCAGGCCTGGAAAACTTGAGGTAAAATTCCACTTTATTAAGCTTTCCATGGTTCTAACCCATTTTGTATGACATGTAATTTACCCACAGATAAGCTACTTCATTTGCTTCAGTGCTTCCTATTTAGGTACCTGTCTTGAAATAACTGGTGTTTAGAAGAGGCTTTGAAGTGGTCTGTGAAACATACACATAGAAAGCAGATAGGTTTCTTGCAGAAAGCTTTGTTAATTTTTCTAGGAGACAGCATTTGGTGTAAGAGATGTTAGTGTAAAACCAGAAGTGTGTAACATGTCACACACAACAACCCGAAACCACGAAGTCTCTATAAGATGAGCAATGATATCAGTCAAGCCTGGAGGGCACACTTTGGAACCTGGGATATATGAAAGCTAGGCAAAGCCACAATTTACCATCCTATATTCCTGATAAGCCATTTACCAGACCAAGATGCAATTTTTTAAGAGCCTCAAACTAGTACTTGCTAACACTGACTCTGATGTTACAATATAGGAGCACCAGAAGGCAGTACTCCAAATCCTTCACGGCAAATGGACTGAATAACAGTTACAAAAAAAAAAAGAAAAAAAAAGAAAGAAATTTTCATGATACACTGAAGTGTGGTGACCTTTATCAATGAAGCCCTCTGCCCACCACTGTCTCAGTCTTGTGAAAACAGACACATTCTGAGTCCAAGAAGGGGCCGCAGTTCTTTGCCACAATATTTACTCTATTTTAGTAATGTTATACATATGATTTGCATCATCTTCCTATCACACCTGCAATCCTGCCTACAATTAATACAATAAGACTGTATTAGCAGGACAATTAAAATTACTTATATTTGGTCCTATCTTTACAGAATTAAACATTATCCTATGCTTTTCTTGCCAATTACCATATCTGTCTGTAGTCCTATAGATAAATTACTTGCAACACACTTCAGAGTATAAAATGTACACTGAACTTTGCAAAAAACACACTATGCATTACCAGAGTTTTACGAACGATATACAAATTTTGCATGAGATACTGTTAGGTACCAAGCCTGCGTTGACAGAGCAAGTAAATATCACAGAAAGGTCTCTTCCAGCCCAAACCATCAATGACAGATAGTCCAATCCTCCCACCACGGGCAGGGACACCTTCCACTAGTCTTGGCTGATCAGAACTCTGTCTACCTTATTGTAAATACTTCCAAAGATATCCACAACTTTTCTGAGCAACTTGTTTCACTGTCTCAGCACCCCCATCATAAAAACCATTTTTATATCCAATCTAAATATACCCACTTTAAAAAAAGTTTGAAACTGTTAAAAAAGAGTTTAAAACTGTTGCTCTTTGTCCTGTCACTACAGGCTGTGGTGAAATGTCTCTCTCCATCTCCCTCATAAGCCCCCTTTATGGTCTGAAAGGCCACTGTAAGGTCCCCCTAGAGCCTTTTCCTCTCCAGTCTGAACAATGCCAACTCTCTCAGCCTGTCCTCTTTGGAGAGGTGCTTCACCCCTCTGACCACCTTTGTGACCTTCTGCTGGACTTGCTCCAACACATCTTTCTTACAGAGGATCCCAAAGCTGTATGCAATACTCCAGGTGGGGTCTGAGCAAAGCGACAAAATCATCTCCCTTAATCTGCTTTTGATGCAGCCCAGGATGCAGTTGGACCTTTGGGCTGTGAGTGCACATTGCTGGCCCTTGTTCTAATTTTCATCCACTAGCACCCCAAAGTCCAAAAGACTGATCTCAACCACCTTCACCTCAACTCAAATGCAGCATCCTCTGCTTGGCCTTACTGAACTTGGGCCCCACTCCTTGAGCCTGTCAAAGTCCTTCTGGATGGCATTCCTTCCCTCACCCACCACTCAGCTAGGTGCTTTTGCCTTCCACAAACTCAATCCCACTATCTTACTTAAATTGATTAAAATAATACAGTACAGGTCCCAGACCTCTGAGGAAAACGACCTGTTCCTGGTTTCCACCTGGACACTGAGCTATTGACTGTAACTCTTTGGATGCAGCCATCCTCACCCAGTGTTCTCACCTAGCCTTGCATATGAAGAATTTGCAACAGAAATGTATAACAGAACCCACTACCTATGGACCTGCTCTGTGCCACTCTCCTGTGACACTAAGAACCCAGTATATAAACAAAAAAAATTAGCATAACAATTACCATTACATGTCACTATAAAAAGTGAAACCCAAGGGGACTGAAAACCGACACCCAGAAAGAACTTTCTCTTAGAACACTCAGATATGAGTTTCCTGTCTCTGATCCATTTCACCAAAAGTGCCTAAGGAAAAAAGATAAAAAAGGAAACCATCCTTAAGGCCAGATATATTATTTGGTTTAGTGGAAGGTAATGAAAGCTACGTTCAAGCTCCGGCTCCGGCAAAGCAAGTTCTCAAAAAAACACCAGGAAATACAGAAAATGGGTGAAACTGTTTTCCCCAGTATCTGAAAAGCACCTCTACTGGTTTTGCTAGGAAGAATACATCCAGACTTAAAGCCTTTCACAGCAGGAGACTGGGTGTCTTACAGAAAAAGACAAGGAAGCTAAAATGCTTGTGTATCTGCTTTCTTCTATTTTCCTTTTGATTAGTAATTTTTTTATGGTACTATGAGGATCCTTACCGTTCATGTTTCTGATCTTCTCCTTGCATTCTGATCCGCTTCTGCCATAGCAATCCCTGCTATTCAGGGACTTTGAACCTAAAGTTCTGAGCAGCACAGTATTTTCTAAAAAGTGTCTTTCTGTGTTGTTTACAAGGTATCACCAACCTGTTCCATGAATGGCAAAAATCATTGTGAGACACAATGACTAGAAGTAAATATAACCGCCCCCCCAATTTCCACACATCTTGGAGAAGCATACATTTCATTTGTTTTATTTACTAGACAAGAAGTAGCAAGTTATTTTATTAAAATAAAACTGTATTAAAAAATTGAAATGCATACATTCAAACCACTCGAGCACATTCATCACTTAATACAGGAACTAAAATTGGAGCTGTTCAATTAAGCAGAAAATGGCCAGCAGATTGTTTGAGACACTGTCAGCAAAGTACTTTTTCTGTACAGTTCTGTAATCATGTAAGTACATCTTCAGGCACAAATTTAGTTTAGGCATTACTTCAGTCTCCAACACTAGCTCATTACACAACTGCTGCTATGACAGAACCACCACAATTATTAAACCATGTCTTCTAGCACACAAAACAAATATACTGATTTAAAAAAAAATCACTGGAATAAAAATATGGATAATGTATAAAAATAGTATCATTTTGATTTGAAATTGTTTGTTCAGTTTTTCTGTTATGTTTCTGTTAACTTTCTGAAGTTAATTGTAACCATGTGCCTTTTTGAAGCAAAAGATGGGAGGTAGAAACAGAAACACAAATAGCCTATGAATCTGCTTTCTTATATCTTATTTTATAAAACTGCAACAAAAATATTACTTAGACTTTCCTTTCTACCATCAGTTAAAATGTACCACTGATTAGAGGATACTGACTTTTTTTCTCTGACCACTGTCAGATACAGTTTGTCAGTAGGGTTATTTATAGTTGAAAACATACTCAAAATTTAATTTTAACCATCTTGTATGTGATCAAACTGACAAAGATTTTAACAGCAGCCTTACACATGGTCATTGGTCAATGTTTAGTCCATTCTTTTAAGCTTGTAACATTTTTTGAAGATATCGTAACCTCTGAAAGTTCGAAAGTGATGCACTCTTCCTTGAAAGCCCTGAAACTTCAAGGTCCATCCAGGTTGTTACTGCTTTGGCAGGATGACTGAACACTGCACCATTGTCTGAAATACAAAGCCACAGGAGATAAATGCTTCTTTTGCCAATGCAGACAGAATTAATTTTCATTGTAAAGGTAGACTATGTAGCTTCCATTTTGGTTACAAACACGTGTAACTCATTTCATGTGCATAGTATTTCCAACTTTTTCCAACACCACAGAATTCAATACAATTACAAGGAGGGCATACACACACAAGGAGTTTTCATTACAACTTTTGCAAAGCTATGTTATCGGCTTATTGGTATGGAGAAAAACAACCATATTGCAAAAATACTAAATTATGGACTTTGGGCTCACAGACTACAAATGAAAAACTGTGCAGCATGCTTTCTGTGACTTCTACATGATTTTCCATTAATTCTGAAGTACAGCTATCAAGAACAGGAACCAGTCAGATAGCACCAACTGTGAGTGAATGAAATACTCAAGTTATGAAGGGACAGGCCACTTTGACACCTGCCACATTCAATGGCAGGGTCTCAGAAACATTTTAATCTCAGCTTTTGTGAGAAGTTCTTGGCCTGCAAGTACCTCTGCATATAGATCAATGCAACTACAGTTGAAGCGAAGCCTTGATGAATTTTCCTCCTCCATTTTACTCACCTGAGGCAATATACTCTGATCATATATGTACATTCACTGATTTCACTGAGATACTTTTTGAGGAAGAAAATGACTCCAAAATATTTAAAAGATTAGAGTTCTACAAGATTAGAGAACTTAGGAATGTAAGTTTCAGTTTGAGATAGACTAGGAAAAATACTAAGTTTTACGACCTTCAACTTGCTACCTTTATGTCAAATCACATAAATGTCCAAGTGACTTCCTGATGAAGTGTATTGAAACACATCTACACTTAGCTTACCCAATCTACTACTATAGAGTATTCACTTAGCACAACTCTCAAAATACAGCATTATTCCTTGTATCAGAGATCTGACAAGTACTATTTCTCACAGGCTAGTACAGAAGTTCAAGAAAAAGGCAGATAGTATCAGCAGGTTTCCCCACAGAGCCAAGAAATTAACCTGAGGAGCACTCATAAGAGCTCTGACACTTTACCACTGATCTTCTTACAGCCACACTGTAAGAAAAAAAAATCAGTTCTAACAGGACATTCCTTTTACCATTATAGTACAGGAGAGATTATAGATAGTATACAAGTGATTCTCTCCTGATAGTCATGCGGTTAAGCCTTAGTGTAATAAAGGTACAGAGCTCAATTCCCAGTTACGATGAGCTAAAATTCTTTTCAACAGGACAGGTGTTTTCTAAATAATACTTCTCCTAGCAAAGATAAAAAAAAAAAGTCTACTTTATTGGTTCCTGTATGAAATTGTCTGCTCTTACCAACTCATTTACTTCATGGGCAATGAGCCCATGTTTTACATAAGTTTTTGTTATCAATGCATTGGATGCAGTTCTTGTTGCCTCTCTTCCAACTGCCAGCTATAGACAAGCTCCTATTGTCCTGAAAGCATCCGTAACAAACCTCCACTTCCATATGGGTTCTCTTTCTATAGCTTGCTTCTGCTTCCAACCCTTGAATGCTGCATTTTTGCACTAGAGCTGTTACCTGTTCTGTCACGTATTGGTAATGAGCTTGGAGAATGCTGCCTTTAAAGACCTGCCAGCTTTCTGGAGCTCCTTGACTCTTCAGAGATGTCTGCTATGAGATTATACACTCGTTGATTAAAAACAAGTATACTCACCTGAACTCCAGGAACTGTACTGTTAAGTGCCTTACTCGCTCCTCATAGGATGTTGAATGCCACAATTGCAGGATAATTACAGCAAAAACTGCCAGTAATTATCACCTCACTAAACAACTCTCCTTAGTTAACAGCATATCCAGCTGCATATCACCCATGACTGACCAGCCAGCCTATCCAGAAATTTCCTTGACACCAACAGAAACGACTTGCACCACTGTGATCAACAGCACCATCTGCTGTTGATCCATTTCCTTACACATGACATAAATACCAAGTGGTCATACCCAGCTCTGAAAGAGTGAGGGCTTTAGCCTGACACTGGAAAATGATCTCTTTACAGCAAGAAAGCCCTGAAATACTGGCCTAAAGACTTCTTAGATAGTTAAAAATAGTAACTTGCAAGTACACTTACACTCACTGACACATCACAGAATAAATGATACATGAAAGAGAAGCAATGGCAAGCAGCCTATTCTTTATCCAAAAAACAGCCCTTGGACATTTTGTTTCAACACGGTAGTCTTTCCTAAAGACTTCAGTGAGATTCAGAGGCGACACTACAGGCATGTGTATTGATCTGGGATGAATACCTCCACAGAAGGAGACAGAGGAATACAGCGGGCAGAGACTGACAGCATGGTTTCTTCTATCAGGTGACGCTCCTCCTGTCATAGCAGCCAGATTACAGATCTTGGAATATAAAAAGCTGAATCTATGTAGAGCTTTACTGTTTCACACACTTCCCCAACACTGGAACAGACATCTGCAAATGCCCACTTGATATGCACAGCTGTGGCTTGGATATATGCTGCCACTGATAGTAGTGCACCAGCTGCAGTCTTACTCAGCTTGCTCCTTCTCTGTATTCCTTAAAACATTTCCACAGGGCATGCAAGGGGTGCTGCCTTCAACCCTAGGAAAAGGTGCCTCCAAAACGGGTCAGTTCAAAAAACTCCATCATCTGGCCTTCCAAACTCTCACCATAAAATACACTGAAGTACACTACAAGAAAATAGTTTTAAAAACTCTTTATGGTTCAATTACACACTTGTACAGAAGCACATACATGTACCTTTCTCTTTGGTTCCATGCAAAATTGCCTCTCTCATTCATTAACACCAATCCTTCATCTGCTTTATCACCACTGAATCCCCCAAAAAGCAACATTTTTAGCCTTTCCTGATGTTCCTGAGTAAAATTAAAGGAAGCTGCCAAAGTTTCTGGAGCTTCAGAATTTCTCACTATTCCACAGTTCTTGTTCTTTCAAGTCATTAACACTTGTGGCTCCTACTTTCTTGACATAAAATTTCAATCCCCACTGCCTGTTTCCAGCTCTTCCAGTGCCTTCAGATCAACTCCCCATCTCAGTACACTATCACTCAAACCTATCTGCAAAGAACATAAACACCTAAGAATTGCAAGTGAAACTATCTCAATATTCATAATTGATATGAGGCAGTAGATATTTAAGAGAAAAAGCGTTAAGAAGTGACATCAGGATGGAGTGACTCTTCCTCCGGTGCATCACATTTTCTTCTTTCAGCAAACAGTACTTAGAGGACTGAGCTGGAAGAAGCACTTGACAATGAACTGAAAGAACAGCTGGTTTTCATTAAAGGGGGACATTGCAAATGTAGTTCTCCAGTTTGCCAGCTCTCTTTCACTCCCAATGAAGATTCAAGATAATCCCACAAAGAAACACAAGAGGACACTGCTCGCTGCCTGCCAGAAACCAAGGCAGCTTCATCAGTACTTAAGCAGCATAATAGACTTGGGAACCATTTCCTTTCATGCCAGTATGAAAAAAAGTGCCTGAGGAATATCTAGCACATTTTACATTATTTGTTCAAACTCCGAGTTTGCTGTATAGCTAGGCATCTGTATTAAAAAGTGCAGTCCCGTCCTCTGAAAATATTTTCTGTGGATTAGAGGGAAGAAGCAATAGTGATGTTGTTGCCTCACTTATCCATCCATGATACAACTTCCTAACAAATGCAAAAGGGAAAGGAAAAAGTCAGATGCCTCTCTCATATATATAGAAGGAGCATTAAAATAACTGTTTCAGATAACCAGGCGAGGAAGATTCACAAAGATAATTCAGGCACTCCTAATGAAAAGTAGATTTTTCAGTATAGAACTGGGAAAAGACTAATTTCAAGAATTTAGGTTAGAATTCTACAAAACCGACCTGGTAATTTATGCTTTAAAAGTGTCCAAGGTGAATTTTACTAAATATGTTCCCTCCATAACTAAACCAGAGATGAGAATCACTGATATGATGTATTGATTTTACATGGCTTGGTTTTGGTAACAAGGGATTAGACATGTGGCCTCTGTGATAAGCTGCTGGAAGCTTCTTCCATGCCCAGCAGAGCCAATCCCTGGTGGATGGACATGCCACTGGCCAAGGCTGCGCCAATTAGAAATGATGGTAACACCTCTGTGATAACAGATTTAAGAACTCAAAACTAAAAGGACTTGCGCAGTTGCAGTTGCAACCAGAGAAGAGCAGAGTGAGAACATGTGAGAAGAACAACTCTGCAGACACCAAGGTCAGTGGAGAAGGAGGGGCAGGAGGTGCTCCAGCCACTGCAGCCCCTGGTACAGCAGCTGTGCCCCTGCAGCCCATGAGGATCCACAAGGATGCAGAGATCCACCTGCACCCCATGGAAGAGCCCCATGCTGGATGCCTGGAGGAGGCTGTGACACTGTGGGAGACCTATGGAGAGAGGTGCCCTGCTCCTAGGTTGGAGCAGCCTGTCCTTGGAGGACTGCACCCTGTGGAAGAGTGACCCACATCATAGCAGTTTGAGGGGACCTGGTACCCATGAGAGGGAGCCATGTCAGAGAAGCTCATGGAGAACTCCAGAGCTTCTCTGGCATGGAGGGACACCAGGGTGCAGCAGGAGAACAACTCCTCTCCCTGAGCAGTGGGAGCAGCCTCGGGTGATGAACTGACCATAATCCCCTCTCCTGTCTCCTTGCACCCTTGCTGGGGTAGAAGGAAGAGCTGGAAGAAGGGAAGGGTGGAGGGAGGGTGTTTTTAAGGGTTTATTTTACTTCTCATTACCCTGCTTTGATTTTGTTAGTAAGTTAAATTACTATCTCTAATCTGAGCCTGTTTTGCTCATGACAGTATTTGATGAATGATTGTGGCGGTTTTGCATGGCTTGATTTTTGGTGAGGAGGGAAGAAGCCAGACATGGAAGTAATTTTCTGTGAGGAGCTGCTAAAAGCTTCTTCTGTACCTGGCAAAACCAATTGCTGTCTGGCTCTGAGAACAGGCACACTACTTAGTCAATTGGAAAAGCTGGTAATGACTCTCAGATAACATATTTAAGAAAGACAAAACCATGGGAACTCTCTTTTCTTCCTCTCCTTGGAGGGGTGGTGGCAGTGGCTGCTGGAGCACACCGCAGCTGGCGCTGGGAGCGGCCCTGCAGACAAGACTGGGGGTGGCTGGGGCCAGGAGTAGCCAGGTGGCCACCACCATCTTGGCATGGCCAGCAATGGACTTTGCCTGCCTGGCCACTTCTAGCCTGCTGCACCGCAAACAGAAGGGCAGAAGCAGCGGCAGCAGCTTCTCCTTTTCTGTGCCCCGCACACAGAGAGGCACTGAATGGAGCCGGTGCTGTGCTGGCTGGCGCGGCCCGCATGGTGCCGGTGGGTGGGGACCATGAGACCAGCAGTGACAGGCATGGTAAGCAATTCCTTGATGTAGAGCCTGGACAAGATCAGTCCTTCAGTGCTGCAGAATTCTATAAAAACTTTTCAACTGATAGAACTTGAGAACAAACAAACCTATGAACACCAATTCTCTCCCGAGTCAGAGAAAAGGGAAAAAATGAAGGCACATGAGGAGAACAACACGGCAACACTAAAGTCAGTGAAAAAGAGGGAGAGGGGGAGGGGGAGGAGGTGCTCCAAATGCTGCAGCTGAGATTGTTTTGCAAGCCATGGTGAGGACTATGGTATAACAAACTGTTTCCCTGTAATTCATGAAGTGCATGAGGGGGTGCAGAATTCCCCTGCAGCCCGTGAGAAAAAGGTGCTTGTGCTCNTAATTCTGTTAACAAACTTTTCTTTATATCTTTTAAAGCTTTGAGCCTGTTTTGCCCTTAAGAGTGTTTTCTCCTAATCTTTATCTCACTCCATGAGCTTTTAAATTTCTTTATCTTTCCCTCTCCTCTGCTCGACTACAGCAGAGGAGAATGCGTTAATGATTTTTCATGAGTGTACTGGTGTTTGGCCAGTGTCAAAATTGCAACGTTTTTGGTGGAGAATGTGGGCAAGCATGATCACTTTGAGATAAGGATATTAATTGGGAGAACTAATGGGCAAAACAAGTATTAAATCACAAAATTAAGTAGAATGACAATGGGAAATTTGTACTGTAATTTCAGAGAAAAATATAGGGGTGGATTTTTTGTGTAATTTGTCTTTTTGATTCTGTGTAGTGATTATGCCTTAGATTTAGTGTAGAGAACCTTTTAGTCTGTTTAGTTTAGTAGTTTTTTGTTGTTCTAACTAAGGATTATATGTTGAGTGCAATTTTTATAGTAATTCTTAAATATGTGAGTCATAGGGGCCAGGGGTGGAATTATCCTCTGATTTTGTTATCAGTAAATTAAATTAATATCTCTAAGGTGAGTCTGTTTTGCTTGTGACAGTATTTGATGAATGATCTCTCCTGGTCCTTATCTCAACCCAGTCAAAAAAAGCTTGGTGAGAAGCTGGATAGACATCCAAACAGTTTAACATTGTTTTCCCCCTCTTTGTTATAGCCACAAATGTATCTCGAGTATGCCTGTGAAATACAGGTGATAAAAAACATAAGTAAACCTTGTCTAAGAAAAATTCTGCTTAAGAACTCCCTCGCTAATATATTTTGAAATGTTTTTCTTTTCCATATTTTTTCATGCACCTTGGATTTAAAACCTATGGAAAACACAATTCTAATAATTTCAAACTGGTTATTATCCATACCTTTTAAGACTTTTCCTCTTCTACATATTAAAGTGAGCATAATGTTTTTGGTTTGGTTCAGTCTTCCACTTGACTCTCCTTCGTGCTAAGATCCAAGATCAGGGTTTCATTTGGATACTCACATATATTTGTATCTTATGAACATCTTATGGTTGATGTCTCAGTTCATCAACCATATATAGCTATCTGTATTTTTTAACCTTTTCCAAAACTTCTTGTAAAACTGAAGCTAGATCTTGGCAACAAATTGTGCAAGAATTGTGTAGAAGCTGTCCACCCTTCTCCAATGAATTTGGTTTCTTCAAGCATTTACTCCAAAACATTTTGATTTAAGCAAAAACATCCTGTAACATACACCTGTGTCATGTGTGCACACACACATACACTGTCCCTTGTACTCATCAGACTCATTTGTGTACTTACTTTCAGAGTATGCAAGGTGTTGGTCCACTCCATGGAGCCTATCTGAGGTATAGCAGTAAGCAGTATGCTTGTAGCCTTATTTGCATTCCCTTTCAGCGTCTTTAAAACTTTATCCACTGAAACCTGGAAATACAATACTACTGAGTGTTGTCTCCCAATTTTGATGGCACACATTTTAAACACCCAAATAAATTTAACTCAGAAGTGTAAAAGTGAAGCCTTAGAATATCAGTCTTTTTAGACAGCACAAATGTTTTTTCCACTCTATGTGTATGGTTTATACTCGTGTATTGCAAACAAATAGGAGAACTAAAGCATATATACTGTTTTGCACAGAGCTGCAAAAGAAAAAACACCAGACCAATTACAGGAAGACAAATCACATGAGCTTCATACTCACAGACCCCCTGATTCAGACAACAGGAAACAAAAGGTTTGCTAGTAGTGAGGCAGGCTTATGAAAATGAATGAGATAGCAACAATTGACTATTTTTAGTTTCACAATCATTCATCAAGAAAACTTGGGGATAGTACTTTAATTCAGAACAGATTTAGTACAGCATGTAATCTCTTATCAAAACCTACACATTCTCATCCAAATCCCTCAGGACAACACCAGAGGAAAAAAGTTTCACTCACTGCTTCTTCATGTTCCTTCCAGCAGTCATAATCTGTTGCCATGGCAATACTAGCATAACTCATTCCAGCTTCCTTCGCAAGGATCACTTCAGGCACCGTAGTCATGTTGATAACATCAGCTCCCCAACTGCGAAACATACAGCTTTCTGCTCGAGAGCTGAAACGTGGGCCTTCAATTGTGATCATTGTCCCCTTGGAATGACACTGGAGCCCCAACTTCTTGGCAGTGTCAATAAGAACCTGCAAAACACGCCAATGTCAAGGAAAGGCAAAAATTCCCCTCATGCACTGCTGCGGCATCCCATCAAAAACTTGCACACGAAAGAAATTAGATTTATACAAAGTAGTCATATTTCATATGACTACAGCTGTCCAAAACCAAAGATGAGTTTTGTTTTCCTCACTTCACAAGAAAAATTAATGCTTCTGCCAACAGGGATGAACTTGAACTCATCTGATTTTGTTAGTATCAGTTGAATTACTGCTTTCAATGCAGACCAAGAAGACTGGGAAACAGAGTATTTTTTCACATTTAGACTGTGCCTGCACTGCAAGGAGAGCTGCAGGTAAAAGCATTCCACTACATGTGGGCTACAATATCACATGGTGGAGCTGAGCCAGTGAGAACAGTAGTAAGAAATTTACACTTTGAAAGTAAAACTCCACAAGCACACACTTCAAAGAGCACTCTGGGAATCTGTGCAGAAATTGTTACCACATTTTCCCATGCCAGTGGCTGAGCTGTATACTGGACATACAGCATGTCCCATAATTTTTTTTAGTTATGACAACCTCATATACAGCAGAATAATCCTGACTTTTATCTCTTAGTAATTGGCCAGAACAATGCCAGTTAATACAGCAGGAATAAGAGGATGCCAGCCTAGGTAAATGGGACTAGGATACCCATCACTGTCCTGAATAGGAAAGTGAAAGGAACTATGATGACATCTATTCAAAATAGCCATTAAAAAAAAAAAAAGATAGAAAACAAAGACACCACCAAAAATGCATAACACAGACGCAGTGAAAAACCTAGTCTGACATCACTAGAAGCAACTTCTTAGCATCACGACTTACGTCATGTGGAGCAGCTTCCCTGCAAAACACTATTGAGAAGCCTACACTCAACACAAACAGATGCAACAAGCAGCAACAGCTCAAGTTGTTACATGACCTTGTGGGGTGCCTTCTTCCTGGCACGTGGAGCAGTGGATCTTGTGGAGCAGCACAACATAAAGCTGGAGTACCCACATCTGTCACTGCAGATGCATGTAAACAGGTTAAGTCTGCACTGTATCTGGGTTGTGGCAACACCTGATACATCTACAGGTTTGAAGAAGCGACTGGTAGCAGCCCTGCTGAGAAGGACTTACGGTGATGAATGACGAAAAACTCAACATGACCTGGCCATGTGCACTCACAGCCCAGAAAGCCAATGGGATCCAAAGCAGTGTGGGCAGCAAGGAAGGGAGGGGATTCTGCCCCTCTGCTCTGCTGAGACCCCACCTGGAACCCTCCATCCAGCTCTGGGGTCCTTACTGTAAGAATGACATGGAACTGCTGGAACAAGTCCAGAGGAGGGCCACGAAGTTGATAACAGGACTGGAGCATCTCCCCTACGAAACAGGTTGAGAAAGTCGGGCCTGTTCAGCCTGGAGAAGAGAAGGCTGCAGGGAAACCTCATAGCAATCTTCCAATATCTGAAGGGTTCTACAGGGAAGGTGGAGAGGGACTCCTTGCCAGGAACTGTAGTGATAAGACAAGGAATAACAGGCACAAATAGAAAGAGGGGAAATTTAGGTTAGATATTAGGAAGAAATTTTTTAACTTGAGGGTGGTGAGACAGTGGGACAGGCTGCCCAAGGAGACTGGATGCCCCAACCCTGGGAGTGTTTAAAGCATGGTTAGATAAGGCCTTGAGCAACTTGTTCAAGTGGGAAGTGTCCCTGCACATGGCAGTGACAGTTGGGACTAGATAATCTTTAAGGTCCTTAATAACCCCTTAATATTCTGTGAGTCATTCTGTGCTGTAAGTTGATCTAATATTAATCACACCTAATATTTTGGTTTATTGATGCCATTAATTCTGGATATATGTTTAGCTGAATGCCAGTTAATTACATTGTTAATAAATCAACAGACCAACTGACATGATAAAACCACACGTGAGCAGCACTCTTCTGAAACTCTTTATGAAGTTCCAACTTTACTGCCTATAAGATGTTGTGTTGAGCCTCAGTTTCCAAAAGCATCAATATCCAATATACCCTGTATTATTCAAAACTTCTGAGAGAAAAAGATAAACTCCATTTAGATTCTCATTTAATTTACAGTGCATAAACCAACTAAACAAGATCATTTAAATGTATTTGCACAAATGCAATATAATATCAAGGTTTCAGATGTTTAGATGCAAAATTCCTTATATATGTTACATTCATAATTTTGGCTTTTTCATTATTACTGCGTTAATCTATCAAATTCCTCTGAATTGGGATAAAGTGGCCTGAAATCATCCCAACAATTTTCAGACATGATTTCAGGAAAAAAATTAAGTAACTTTAATCTGGTATTTTCAAATGAAGTGAAAATACTCCTTCTTAGTCTCACAAAGAGCTCAAAACCTGTATGTTCTTTAAAACATCTCTTAGGTGGATTAGAATGCACAGCCTAATGAGATAATGGTCACATGTCTGTGACTGGGAAATACCTAAATGTTTTTTCTCTGTTTGAAAAGGCACATTTCTCTGCTGGCTTTTCAAAAAATGTAAAACCCAAATAACATCTCTAGCTAGTTAACAACTGAAAGAAAACCAGTCTTGGCATATGTTCCCTGCAGTCTCAGGAAATGTCTTATGTATGAGTACTTAGTTTTTTTTTAAAAATGAAGTACTGCCAATCACCAAAGTGGTAACACTTTTTAATCAATTTCTTAATAAACTCCTGGATCTGCTGTGACATGACATCATGCTCATAGTAGAAAGTAACTAAATGCCAACTAATCTTTGGTAGGAGCATGCGGCTAAGCTCTTTGCAAGAAAAATGCAAACTATTTTGCATAAATTACTGCTCAGTGAAAGACAAGCAAAACCATGCACATGTATAATATGCAGTGGCTTGTTTCTTCATGAGACTTAAAATACCTTTTGCTTATTGTAGAACACCTTGATTCCCAGTGTGACTACCTCTAAACCACAGTGGGGCCAATTAACAAAAATAGCACATAATGACACTGAACCAAATTGGTGACAAAAGCAGAACAGCTCAGAAGTCCAAATATTTGAACGTGCTCTGGGTATAGATTGTGCCACCTGCTTCACAATTCAGCTTTGTCTTGACTGCAGAGAATAGGTCTCTCAGATCAATATGACTGATTCTGTAAGTACTCTTGTTTCTCTGAAGAATGTACCTCCTTGCAGCTGCTGACCAGAGCATTCCACAACACCACAAAATATGCAGTTCAATCTTCAACCTTCCTTTTTCCTCAACTCTAGGAATACACTAAAGTGACACATTTAATCAGATACACTCCTCCCAGAAGTTTACAAAGGTGCTCAAAAATAGAGAAGTGTTTCACACTCTAGTCTAAGCCTGAAAATCTTCAAGTGACACAACTGAGAGCAACAGCTAAGAAAAAAAGGCAGATATCATTTAGCTTGTTTCAACACTTAACATCCTAAACCTTGACTCTACACCACCACTTACCTCCACAATGCACAACAGCACAAATGCAATACTGCAATTTCTGTGAATGTTAAATTACTAGTTATTTAAATATTTAAGTATGTAGAGTGCCTCTACCATAAGTGCAGTTTTACTGAGAAAAAAAATGGAACTGATTTCTAATTCTAACTGCTTTGTTCACTTTGTTTCTTTCTTGGCTGGTTACTTGATAAACAAAGGTTTTTCTCCTGTTATTAAGACTCTGGGAAAATCTATGTTGCCAACTGACTGCTTCTGCATACCTTCCTTAGGAGGAATCTGAGAAACAGGATAGAGAGATGCATATTGCCTCTGTATTCAAAGAATGCACAATTAGACTAATATATCACAAGAAGTGCCATGAAAACAACATTTCTTAATACTATTACAGAATTCACTAACCTCTCTGGTTTTGGTGCAGAACGGCTCAGCCATTGGAATATGACATACTCCTGAGAGAGTGGAATGTTGTCCATCATATAAAGTACAATGTCTTTTAGTTGTCCTAGAAAAGCAGAAAACTTGCTTAGAGAGAGCAACAGAAAGAGAAAGCAACAAATTGATACAAACCAAAAAACACAGCATCCCTGGGAGCGGAAGAAAAATCAGTATGATATTATGACCACCTGTAATTCTGTTCTGCCTCTGTACAAACCATTGAGAATTGAGCTGAAGAGTATAAAACTGTTACTCCACTACTGCATTGTCAATTCATTATGAAAAAATCTTTTGTTAACCGAGACAGTGAAATGCTGATTTGTTCTGAAATGACACAAACAGCCCTATTGTGATGTGATTCCACTGCAAAAAAATCAGCTAATATAACAGTCAGGCATGTAACCTCTGGAAAAAAGTATAAGTAAGCTTTAAGAAAGGGAAGGAATAAAATCTCAATTACCACAAGGCTAGATGAAATACAACTTGTTCATATCACTGCATTCCTACATTGAAAGGATGGGAATTTACAGGAACAGCTTCCAGCATGAAGGAAGTGTGAATTCAACCAGAAAAATCTTGGAACAGGATGTCTTCATGTTCTCAGAAAGATCACACACACATGCAGTGCCAGCTTCCAAGAAGAAGAATCCTTTTTCTTCTTATTTCAATGGATGGAAATGGTCAAACACGTTGAAACTACCATCCAGCATGCAATTTTGGAACACATGGAACTGCTATCCGCTAACACTTTACTCTCAAATGCACTGCCTCCAGCTAATCCACACAATTGGATGGTGCAAATTGTCTAGAACAATGTTCTCAGACACTCCCGTCTTGCCTGCAGTGTCACATACAGTGCTTTACAGGAGAAAATAAAGACAATAGCCAAATTCAATCCACAACTGAAATACAAAGTATCTGCTGGTAATGCTTTTTATAACAGCTCCCCAGTAAAGCCACTACGAAATATTTAGAAGTTTTAAATACAAGTTATATGCTAAAGTAGGTTTGGACAAAAAAATGCATCCATAGTGTAGTCTTAAGAATGAGATAATAAAATAGGAAAGAGATAGACAAATTAAAAACATCTGGAAAATGGGATACAGCTGTTAAAATCAGTTGAAGCACTAAAATTAATTTTTACTTTATGGGACACTGAAAAGCTGCAAATAGAATATACGCGATTTTTCACACTTTTCTGTTTTGTCTGCTAATAAATTATTTAGAGTTGGAAGAAATGGTAAAAACCACAATCCATTTCCTGCATTATAGTATTTCAGATGTTGTTATTCAGGCACTTTCAATCAGAAAAGCCCAAGGAAAGATCTCATATGCATAAATATTAGTATCTGACTGTCAGATACCCTGTGTTCTTTGAAGAGAACAGCTACATTACTACATGGCCTCATAAAGAAATATTACTACGTTTAGCACCATTCATACAAACCACATGGGACTAAGTAACAACAGTAAGACCTATAACTGCCTTGAGCAATGCATATGTTCACACTCAGACAATTTCTCTTCTGCATCTGTTGTAGTTTAAACCTACCTGGAAATCAAACTGCACTAAACCCCTGTACCTGCATCAACAGCCACACTTTTCCGACAATAAGGTGGCTTTTGTTCCTTCATTTCAGTTTTATCACAGTAACACACAATTTTCTGGAAATTCTGACTATGACTGATTCTAGGAAGCAAAACACAACTCAAATAAATGAACAAACCAGTCATTTCCATCTATGACAAATAGCCCTCTACCACTTCCATCACCACCTTCGTTCTTTCAGTAGCCTTGAATTATCAAACTACTGGTAATGAAAGAACAAAATGTAAATTCAGACTGGCATAAGCGTATAAAAATCAGTCTCAGTATACTCTGCATCTTCAGGGACACTGAAAATAAATGTTACAAAAAAATTTACAGGGTGTAACAATACTGCAGTAATTGTAATTGCGTTTGTGACACAGAGAACAAAACCAATAAAACTGGCAGCTGTTACAGGAAGCTATTTTCTGCATCTCCCCAACTGAGCTCAGTCATTGTCCTGGTTTGAAAGACAAGTGTCTGCTAGGGAAAAGCAGGACCTTTCCTTGAAATGGAGAAAGTAAACCCTCTCCCTCGGAATTAGTATAATTTTGAAATTAAGGAGTCCTCAGGCAAATATAAGGAGATAGGAATAACATTTTCTTTACTAGTGTGTGTAACAGGGCAAACAAAACAACAACAACTGCAGCATTAACACCAGCCAGGAGACGAGCCCAGTTCCAGCCCTCTCGGCCGCGGGCACTTTCCCCTCGGTGCAGTTCCCGTCACAGCCAGCAGGGGCGCTGGTGGCTCCCGGCGGGCAGGGCAGGTGCGATGATCCCCCCCATGCTGAAGCGGGAGGGCATCCTGGCAGGGCCGGGTGCGGGTCCAGCAGCAGAAGAGGCAGCTACCGGCATTGGGATGGTGGTGGTAGCAGTGACCTTCCTCCTCCGAAGCCAGGAGCATGCAAGAAAGAGCAACTGCCCCCACTCTCCTTTTACCTGGCTTCTAATCTCATGGTGTCCCCCCCGCATTGAGAGAAATTCCCAAAAAACCAGAGAGGTTTTCCCTCTCACTGTCTCTAGGACCTAGCTATCAGTGCTTCTTATCATGTCAATGCGAAAAAATTCCACAGGCAAAAAGGAAAGGAAAAACCAACCCCCAACAGTCATTCAAGTAAGTAGTTACTGTTTTGCTCTCCTCTTCCTAGCAAACTTCAGCAGCAAACCAAACAGAAAGTATTCAAAAGCCCCCAAATAGTCTGATGCAGTCAACTGACTAATAGTACTGCAATTAACTAACAAGAGTTAAAGACAGAAAAAATTAGCCTAGATTTTTGAAGTACCTTTTTAAAGAAGAGAACAACTTTTGCAGCCTGTAGTAGCAAGTGGTTATTTTTGGATTCGGAAGCAAGGAGAACGCACTATATGTATTTTTGTATTTATTTAACAAAATGTGTCTTTTATTGCTTAAATACACAAAATAATAAGCATAAAGAAAGCAGAGACTATATATGGAATCAATTTCGGAAATCTTATATAGTTCTAATTACACCTACTCAGTGTTTCACACTGTAAGTCAAACCCATGCTAGGCAGAAGTCCTACACTACTCCTTGTATTGCAATCCTGTCATTAATTTCACATTGTACATGTCCAAGGAGAACAAATTACAGTAGCTGTCTACAGTTTTCTGCTTAGTTCTAGCTCTTCGCCCATTCCTATTCACTATTCCTTCTTTTTGCTTCAGACATGTAAGGAGAACTGAGTATAGGAATTCTCCCTATTAAGAACATATATAGAGAGCGCCCAGATACTAAAAGGTACCTGGACACCAGAAGGCACTGATTTTAATGATTTAAATGGCCTGAGTAAATGGTTTAATGGCCTGAGCAAATCCTTGCCACCTAGACCACAACTTATTTCCGATGCGCTGCCTGGCATGGGTTAACCGCTATATTGAAGACAGAACACCTTCCAAGAAAATAACTGACTATTTTTACAAATTTAACCAGTACCTTCTTTCCAAGACTATTAACACTGTTTGCATGACCCTGATCTTTCATCAGAAGGTATTTCACAAAAACTCCATCTTTTCGGACGTTGGTGGACAACTAAAATATTCTGTCTCATGAAAATATCTTCCCATGAGTAGCACTGTTGGCATAATGACTAATATAATGCAATTTTAGACTGCTGTGAAGAGTTAAATGCAGACCCTATCTCCAAAGACCTAGTAGTCTAACACTCCCTAGCACAGAACATTATGAGAAAAGGACTTGACACAAAAATTCAGCTGTCAAAAGAGACAGACTATTACAATGTATCAGTTTTCTGAATTAAACTGCAAGTTGGAGAAGATGTTAAAATTCATATTACATATCATTTTCCACATTGGAACATTTTCATATGCTTTTCTGAGCAGCATTTTGGTTTCCTGATGCCATTAAACAAGTCACAGCAAGTTTCCACTTCCCTATGTCAAAACAAAAACTTACTTGCCCAAACAAAACATTGCTTGTAAATAGGCTACACCATTACTACTGGTGACTATGTGAATAAACTCTAAATGAAAACACAGATCACGGAACAGTTGAGGGCAGAAGTGTCCTCTGGAGGTCACCTGGAGGTCCACCTAGAATGGGCTGTCCAGGTCCATATCCAGATAGCTTTGAATATCTCCAAGGACGGAGACTGCCAGCTCTCTGGGCAACCTGTGCCAGTACCCAGTCACTTTCAGTAAAAAATGTTCGCTGGTGCTCAGAGGGAACCTCCTGTGTTTCAGTCTGTTCCTACTGCCTCTGATCCTCGGCACTGCTGGACAAACCCTTGCTTCTTCTGTGCACCCTCCCTTCAGGTATTTCTACAGATCAATGATATTCCCCTTGAGCCTAGTTTTCTCTAGGCTAAACAATCCCACTGTCTCAACCTCTCCTCTTAGGAGAGATGCTACAGCCTTTTAGCATTTTCACAGTCTGCTGTTGGGCTCTCTCTAGTATGTCCATGTCAAAATTGCACTGTGGAGCCCAGAACTGGATGAAGTACTCCAGGTGTGGTTCACCAATGGCAAACAGAGGCTCCCGTCACTTACCCAGGAGTCTGCCAAGTGACAATGCAGCCAAAATAACTGGTGCTTGACTCACGTTCCAAACCATGTCCCCAAGTCTACTTAGTATCTTTCCTACATAAATCAGTTATCAACACTAAAAATAAAAAAAGCTTTGTCCGCAATAGAGCTGATATTCACCCATCAACTCTAGTATAACAGGAAGCATTTTATGTGGGGCTTGCCCTTGCAGGGTACTTAGTAATTTAGATACACTGTATCTAATACCTATTCTTACAAGAAAAAAAGCACTTCAGTTACACACGCAAAAAAAAAAAAGTCAAAATTTTAATAGCACTGTAGTGCGGGGAACAAATCTAGGTTTACATGTTCAGTTGGCAATGAAATATTACCAGCAGCACCACAAATGCTCAAAGAAGCTGCATACACCATTTTAAATATTTCAAATTAGGTGGAATACCCAAATAAGACTTCAAGATATAATACACCTCCAAGTATTTAAAGTAGATTTACCTTTAAAATGTGCAACCGGATCTTTGAATTATTGGTTTTGCTGGTGATCTTTAAATGTAGCAGTATTTTGCCCCCAGCTTCACTTGAATTTTTCTAGTCAGATGATCAAGGAGGATAGGATCGGCTGATACACAGAGACTTTGGAAACAAATTCACTTCCGTACAACTCTTAACAAATAGGACATGCAAGCATCTATTCTTGTTTCAAAACAACCCCCTCTCTTTTTCTACTGTGTTGCATTTATCTCCCTTGTGCAAGACCTCATTATTATGACATGTATTTTCCTAGCTGACGCCTTCTATGCTTTCTTGTACCTCTCTACCTCATTTCAGATTCTTCATAAAGCTTGGAATGGCCTGTGCTCTTATTCATGTTTCTCTCCCATATCTGAGAATAGAAGATTTACTTCTATTAGAAGATAGAAGATGTTACTTCTGAACAGTCTTCCCACTGAGCTACACTTTAGTTCATTTATGGTCATTTTTCAAAGCCTGGCACTTCTGTGTCTGTTAGAATGGAACTTCTTGTAATCGCATTCCCATTTCCTATCATATTTTCTTGTATGAATCTCACTTTTTGACAGAACTGAGGCTATCATCTTATTGTACAAAAACTTAATTAAACATGAACATGTTATTATATGGTTTCACCCCATTTGTCCTCTTTTTCCTCCTTCTTACTTACCTGTCAATGAACTGGTCAATTATGACAAGATCACCGGGTTGTATTTCCTCTCTTAATGAACCACAGGCAGTAGTCACTAATACATGGGAACAATTTTCTTCTTTTAATGCCCAGATATTGGCACGGTAATTGACGTTTGATGGCATAATTGTATGATGCCTTCCATGTCTGCAAAGATACATGAAGCAAGAGAGTAAAATAAATCAGCCTGAAATTGCCTTCCTTCTCCCAAATAAGGAGAATTTCAGAAAACATATTTCCCCTAACAATATTGGAAGTGGAATTGATCATTTCAGCCACTTCCATTATATTCTGTTTTCCTAAATGTATTGAGCTTCTCTTGGAATTCAATTTAAGAAGCAGTGGTATAATTTTCTTTTTAAATGCAAAATTTTAAGCTCAAGACTGTAATGAAAAGAATCTTAAAAATACAATTCAAATATACTTCAGAACTTCAAGATTAAAATAAACATTTTTCTCTGAATCTTCTAAGTCAGTTCCATAGATTCTGAAACCCCTTTTCCACACAATTCAGGGAGTTCTTAAGATTTATATACATCTCCAGAATTTTCTGCCCAGAAGCGTTGCTTTTTTTCTTCCACGGAAAGAGCGGCACATCACAGAGTACTGTGCTCTAATCTGTCATCTTTCCAAAGAAAATAGTAGAATCATCACATTCTTCTCTTTGATCTTTAAATGATCTGACAGCATTCATAAATTAAAAGAATGACTTCACACTGCTGCAATATTCTTTTTCACCAACACAGGAAATACTTGGTCTTATAAGCACCAGCTTTTGTGCTATCTGTGTCTTTGCTACAGAAGCACATCGCTTACATGATTAAACACATTAGAAAATATATTCAACCATGTAAAAGAAGGAACTAAAGAAGAAAGAAGGAAGTAAGGAAGAAGGAACTAAAGATAGAACTAAATTTCTCAACTGACTTTTTTCAGAGGCCAAGAAGTCCTGATACCTGATCGTTCAGGAACTGCACACAACATGATCAAGCACTGTCAGTCAGGACTCCCATGTTGTCATTAGCATTTCTGATAAGCTACTAGGCACACAGATTTATTGCTTTATTGCAGTTGCTGTCATAATCTTCTTATAGAATATACATGCCTTTTTCTTTCCAATCTGATTCAGAAGCCAAGACACAAACATAAATTTGCAGGAACCTTAGCCCTAAAAGTAAACTCACAAGGTTTTCTACATGAATGGTCATAAATCCCAGGGAGAAGATAAACCACAGCCAAGTTGTTCAGACGTCTGTGGTCCAAGGTCTAGTTTGAAACAGTACAACTATGAGAACTTGGCTTAGCATTTCATTTGAAAAAATAAGAAAAACGTTGTTGAGATGTAATAAAATACATGACATAGTCCATGAAAGATAAGAAAAGTAAAACCACAGACAGAAGTGTAGTTGCAGTTGCAGGTGGTTAAGCAGTCTGCAGCTTTAATGGAAAAACGCTGCAATGAAAAGAATCAGGGCCCTGAGTGCACCACTGAGTCCTCAGTGCCACACCTGGGGCTTCCACAAAAACTCCTGATGCCTGTGAGCCTGGGTGCTCCTGCCTCCAAGCTCATGCCCCAGCCTTCACTCCCGGCCTGAGCTATGTCAGTGTGCCAGTCCCCAACCTGGTCTCCCTCACAGCCCTCAGACCTATGCTGTAGCGTGTCTCCAGAGCTGGACGAGCTTTAGACACATTCTACAGCTTTGTCTCTCACCTGCTATGGCTCCTGCCTGGATTCCCTGGATGGATCCTGTGCTTGACTAATTACCTTGACTTGGCCTGATAGACCCTGTCATCATCACCTGCTCTGTCCATTCTGCCCAGATGCTGTGAACTGTGTAAGTATTCTTACATTTAATCCAGTACCATATTGGTCCTAGACATCCATGGTTACACCAGTGTGAAATTTCCACACATTCATCTGCAGATCCTACTTCCAGAGTCTCTTCAAGTATAGTAAAAGATATCTGAATAAAAATGACATAGTGAGGGAGAACTGCAAGGGATGCAGCCCCTAGGCAATAACTGTAACAGCAACAGGACTCAATAATCTAAGATAATTATTTGGAGGCGTTTACAGTGGTACCAGAGACACGGTTCATCTGGAAGCAGACATTTTCTCTATTTCAGAAAGGAAATCTGCAAACACAGTGAGCAGATCAATTAATTAGTAAGGTTATCAGCATCACCTACCTACCACCTGAGCAGGTGGCCTTGAAGGCTGCCATTCTTACGAGGGCAGTACCTCCACTGGATTTTTTATCTAACCTAGACAGCATTTTTAATACTCTCAGTCCTTGCAGCATCAGATTTGCTCATAAAAAACCCCAGACTTGTGCTGGACTTTGCTAGCAACCACACAGAGTAAGATGATGTCAGAGCAGAAATTCAGTTCTAATGAAAAGAGAAAAAATTCTGAGAAAACTTTAGGATGCATAATACAAAACTCCTTAAAATGCTCATTTACCTTGCTAAGAGCACACAGTCCACATTTTTGATCTTTCCCAAAATCAAAGCATCCGATGGCTGCAAAAAAGCACGTAAGAATGAGTTACTGCCTGACAATCACATTACAAACCTTTACTATTACCTAAAAATAAACACAACAGTTACAGAAGAAAATACTGGTTTACCATTGCACTCTCACGTTTTCTTGAGCTCAACTCTGTAATTTAATATGGCAGATTAGTAAAACAGCCTGGAACAGGAAGATCAAACTTGAGACAGGAAGGATTACCACAAATTTTCTGTGTTCATACTAACATTAACATTGCAACTCTTTACTTTGGGGTTTGAATCTGTAATAATTTCTAATATATCAAAAGTGTACTTCAAACACAAAAACAGTAGCATGCATATGTTACCATCAAATTGGTTAGCATGACTCACTCTTTCCGGTAAACTTTAGTTTCTTTCTGCTAAATAGGTGTTATTCTCTAAAGCCCCCTTTCACCATAAAAAAATTTAATCTGTGGTTTTCCATAACACTTGCCATTCTCTTCCTCTTCTCTTCTCTTCTCTCTTCTCCTCTCTCCTCTGTCCCCTTTCTAACTTCGGCTTACAGTAGGGTGTGAAGTGTTCTGGATTCCTCCAACCCACACCTCACTCACCCCCAGCTTCCTGAAAAACTCACTCTTCCCTGCTGCTGGAAGTCTTGCTTTTGGGAAATGAAATGTGATAAAACAGAGAAATTCTGGTACATAAGTGGCAGAAGCAGTGTAGTATCTGCTCAGCCCAGGGACTTCTCTTAGAGCTACACAACTAGAAATACAATCTCCCTCACCCCTAACCAGCCAGGAAAACAGAACATTTTGATTTTAGCTGTCCAGCTGGAACATGTACCTCGCCATGGAGGTGGGTCATCCTGCCCATGAGAGGCAGCCTCTAAGTCATCAACCACCATTACAGTAAATTAACTGCCCTGTGGGCTGTGTTCTGCCCCGGCCTTCAAAGATCTGAAATATACTATGTTGTAGCTTTCCTTTTTGTTAAAACAGCTACTAACAAAATCATGGTTTATTTACTGATCACAAATTTGCAAGCATCTTGACTCACACATTTGCATTTAGAAATGTTCTGTTGCCAGCTACTTGATAGAAAAAAAATAAAATTATAATGCTAGATGCAAGATTTCAATTAGCGTTTAGTTTTACAGCTGTTGATTTTATTATACACTTGAAAATTTGCAGAGATTGACAATGAAGTGATATGGGAGTCCCATGTTAAAGACACCCATTTCTAATAAAAACATCACCTTCCACTTCCTATTGCACAGCTCTTTTCGGTAATTAGTAATGTAAAAGCTCTCCATAGCACCATAACTTACTCAAACACCAGTGTTTAAATTCTGGCAGACACTTCTTACTTCTTTTTTAAAAAAGGGAACATTCCAGAAAATTTATTTTTAGAACTGTAGTTATTCTGACAGTTATTATTTTTTCCAAATCTCCATTTAATATTAAACTATTGATATTTAGGTGTTTCATCTTTTATATCATCTATTTAATCTTACATATACTCTTCTCAAGCAAGCATGGCTTTAAGAGTGAAATTTCACACAGGGCTAAAGTCTTGCTGTCTAGTGGCCAAGGCAACTTGCCATTGCAACATTCTATAACAAGGAAGAACATTTTTGTGAATTTTTCACAAAAATTAGCATTTGGGATTTTGTTTTGTTTACATATATTTACTATGTTAAGTAATAAACACTTATTACAATTGGAGACCACAAAAATACTCTTAAAAACTAAAGAGGATTTCCAAGAAAAGTTCTTGCCTCCCATCAAAAAGGTCAGTAAGTCGAAGACTGGTAAGTAACAGATTCAAGTTTATTGCAAGAGGTAGATTTAAGCTCATATCCATTTTCAAAAGACTTGGGGTAGTTTGATATTAATTCCCACCACAGAACTCCACGGAATTCTGGCATACATTGACAATGTAGAAAAAACATAACAGCTTTGAAATTCACAGGCTTCAAAATCTAGTTGCTGCGGCCAGGGTTTCCTTCCTTATCTGCTTGTATCCTAGCTTCAAACTTCAAAAGGGTTCAGGGTGGTTGTGTAACAATACTGTCTGGCTGAGACTTTTGCACTGATTTCCACGAAACGCATTCTGCACATTTTCCAGGTGATATACTGAATATCTTTTTGACACACGACTTCTAGAAAAATGGAAGAGAAAAAGAAACACTTGGAACAAAGAGAGCACTGCTAAATGGTGAGCGGACAGTTTAAGAAAAGAATTGGAGATACTGCATAATGGTTCATTAAAAGACATTAAATAAAGATCACACAATCACAGAACTGTTATGGTTGGAAAAGACCTGTGGAGATCTGCTAGTCCAGCCTTCCTGCCAAGGCAGACTCGCCTAGAGCAGATTACACAGAGACACATCCAGGTGGGGTTTGAATGTCTCCAGCAGGGGAGGCTTCATGACCTCATTGGGCAACCTGTTCCAGTGCTCTGCTACCCTCAATGTAAAGAAATTCTTCCTTACATTGTGTTTTAGTTTATGCCCATTACTTCTTATCCTGCTGCTGAGCACCACTGAAAAGAGTCTGGTATCATCTGCTGGACACCTACCTTTGAAATATTTATATGTACTGACAAGATCCCCTCTCAGTCTTCTCTTTTCTGGACTAAGAAGGCCCAGTTTCCACAGTCTCTCCCCATAAGAGAGACACTCTAGACCCTGAATCATCTCTATGGCTCTGCCAGACCCCTTCCAGGGGCTCCTTCTCTTTCTTGTACTGAGGAGCCCTGTGTTGAGAACTCAACACAGCACTCCAGACGTAGCATCACCAGGGCCAGGCAGAGGAGGAATCACACCCCCTTTACCTACTGGCCACACTCTAGTCACTGAACCCCATGACAGCACTGGCTCTCCTGACCGCAAGGGTGAACTTTTCATCTACCACCCCAGGTTTTTCTCTACAGAGCCACTTTCCAGCAGGTCAGCCCCCAACTGTGCTGGTATTTGGGGTTATTCCCATCCCAGGTGCAGGACACTAAACTTGCCCTTGTTAAACTCCATCAGGTTTCTCTACACCCAGTTCTCCAGACTAAGGTCCCTCTGAGTGGCAGCAAAGCCTTCAGGAGTGCCAGCCACTCTCCCCAGTTTTGTGCCACATGCAAAAACTGGCTTAGGGTTCATTCTATCCCTCCATCCAGGTTGCTAAAAAAGAGGTTAAGACTGAACGAACGATTGATATGTGCATAAAAGCTATAGAAACAGACATTTCAAACTATTTGTTAACCATGTAACATAGCTAGTGTATACTTCCATACCGCTTTCTTTCTCCCACAAGTTCTTTCTGAAGTGCTGTACCTCTCCACTATTATCTCAGTCATAGACAGGAGTGATCATAAAATAATAAAAAGCTTTCAATAGAACAATTCGAAATCAAAGCTCTAATACTGTATTTTTAAAGGAGGATTTAATAAAAGGTCCAATAAAAAGTTCTCAAACATTAAAAATCTGTAAATTTATTTAACTACTTAATTTTTTTCACAAAATACAAGTCAGATATATATTAGTCATTGTTGCAAAAAAGAAAAGAAAGAATAGAACCCTGGGCAATTAACTCCAAATTAGGCTATTAACCCCAAATTATTACAATAACAAACAACTGGAATAAATCCCCTTTGTCTATAATATAAATAGGTATAAAGTACTGTTCATGTGGTGTCTACAGAATTGATTTTTCCCTTAGCCTCACCTCAGAGGCCAGGTTGGAACAGAAAACAAATAAACATGGAACACTTGTCATGAAAAGTATTTCAGAGGTTCTGCAAGCCTCCATTCAACCTGTGAGCTAGTTTAGGTACCAAACGATGTACATTGTTTCAGGGAGGTAAAAGAGGAGCTTAAGTATTATGTTACACGGTCAGGTTTCCCTGATGCATCAGGTTTTCCTGATGCAAGCAAAAAATGCTCCGTTGAAAGCTGCAACTACCCTCTGCTTTGTTTGCCAGATATATTTATGACCAGAAAAAGACACGGAGGCCATAGAATGCTTTTCTAGATCTCTTGCCCACCAGGGAAGGTGATTCAGAACCAAAATCTGTAATCCAGGAAGGGAGAGAATCCAACTGAAAATATATTCTGAACAAAGCTTTTTAGGAGCTTCAAAATTCAATGATGAAGCTAAAATTGCTTGGAACAGCATCTATTATCTTGTAGGAAACAAATATTTTCCATATCTGGAGACATAATCTCAAAAGGTTTTAGCATATTTTCCATAGAATACCAAATTTTTGATGTACTGAAAATGGTGGAAGTAGACAAAGGAGAAAAGACAGCTGGAATATTAAGAGCTGTAAGGTTACTCAGCTTTTTTTTTTTAATTATTGTTCTGCATTTTCACTATTACTAATGTAACTTGATAGATCATAGGAGGATCAATGTCAACAAAGAAAACAGCAAAAAAAACTGTCATAATAATTTCCTTTAAACTTTTCCGTATTTCCCACATTCCCTAATGTTAAATTTTGTAGTTGAATGATTCTTACATTTCAAGAAGGCCAAAGGAGAAGACAATTCAAGAACTCTGTATGAAGAAATTATTAATCTTTTAAATAAAAGAAAACAGCATTTTTCATTAAAGAAATATCTATTTTGCTGCTGTCAAATGTCAAAGGTGCCAAAGAACATCTACCCAAGGAAGATTTTCAGTCAAAAATCTTTCGGTACAAGTTTCCTTGCCTAGAAACTTAAGAATTAAACCCCAAGATTTAAGTGAAGTAAAATTGTACACTTTGCATTTTTACATGAAAGAAGGAAATGGACATACATTCTAGTAACTATGCATCACAATTTCCTTTTGACAGTCCTCCATTTTCATTCTTCCTAGTTTTGCCTGAACTAAATAACGTTTCATCTCAGTTTCTCTCGGGAACTAAAAGACCACAAAGTTCTGAAGTTTATTTAAATTAAGCCCTTTACTTCTTAAAATTTCAGGCATATTATCTCTCCACTGAGTTCACAGCTCTATATAAAAGTACCTTTATGGCAGGAAAGTCCCAATTGGGTTTTATTTCAGTAACAATCAAGAACAAAACATGCCTTTAGGAAAAAATAGTAACAAACCATAAACTTCTAAACTTTTCCAGGCATATTTAAATAAAAATAAAATTGCCCTCTTGCATTCAGCAATAGCTGCTCCTCTCAACTATGTAGTTCTAAAATGAGAGGTAGGTTATGTAACATCTCCTTCTTGTATACTAAACAGTCTAAGCAGCCAAGTAAGTGAATATTGATCCACTTAATAATACCAATTGAATTTGAGGTACGTCTGCTTTAATCGAAATCCATTGCACTTTGTGCAACTGAAGCTTGTGGACTAAGCTCTGCACATCTTACACTAAAGCTGATCCATCAGCTGCTGAACTAGAAACTGCATTCAGTAAGGAGAAAATCTACATGAAACAACCATTAATGGCCTGATTATCAGAAGTTCAGATCTACAGAGAGAGAGAAGGAAGACAGGCCATTACAGTTAAAAGGATAAAAACTTCCTGTTCAGCTGTGCTCTCTTGTCTTTGTAACCCGACTCCATTCTGGTCAGCTTGCTTAACAGTCCCAGTTCAACTCAGGACATTATCCCAAATTCATGCCTGGATTCACACCATGGTATCTCAGTTCTGTTCTCATCACTCTCTGTCTTGGCTTGCAAAGCAGGATGTAACCAGAAGTATGTCTTCTATCACCATCTGTTAAAACCAGGTGGGGCAGTGCTCTTTATCTTTTCCACAAATCATCCTTCCTCCAGGGAGATATATTCTGTTAATGGGCCATTGGGTCCCACTGCATGACTGATAAAACTACATCATCCCATTGGTTCCCACTGAATGACTGATAAAATTACATCATCCCATTGTGAGATGCTCCACCCAGGGGGAGGAGCCAAGCCTTTCCTACTTAGATAAAATCTGAGATTTGGAACATCAGGGCAGCCTTTATCCTCTGGATTCCAGAGGAAAACTAAACCTTTCCATATCATCACTGGACCTTCAGTAGGAAAACTGCACCCTTCTACAGGACCGCTGCTTCAACTGAACCACATCTGTCATCCAGGAGGACTGCAGCCACCATGTAATGGGACTGCTACAACACCCTGACTGACAGGGCGTCAGGTTGTATTCTGACTGTCAGTGTTTTGATTTCTTTTAATTTCTTTTGTATTACTGTATTTTTATTTTAATTTTTCCTAGTAAAGAACTGTTATTCCTATTCCCATATCTTTGCCTGAGAGCTCCTTAATTTCAAAACTATAATTTGGAGGGAGGAGGTTTACATTTTCCATTTCAAGAGAGGCTCCTGCCTTCCTTACCAGACACTTGTCTTTCAAACCAAGTCACCCTCACACAAAAAAAAATATTCATGAGCTCTTTTTTTTTAAGTTCAGCCTATGCCAAATGCGTAATATGCATGCTCAGACACAGTCCATTGATCAAGGTCTCTTATAGACCACAACAGGCACCAATATTAATTTTCAGCTATTTATGTTGCATTCTGTGATGAAAACAGAAAAAAAAGACACTGGATAAACTACTTACTAGTTAAAACAAATAACAAAATAAAAAAGCTTCTCATACTGACCAAAGGTGCATGGCCGATGAAGATTTTTTCACTCTGTTGTGCAGGAGCCATCTTACAAATACTCCTACTCTTCTCAGGAATACTGAACCCTACTGTAGGCCACTTACGGCACTGCAGAATTTGCATTCCCCAAATCCTCTGGCATCTTAGTGCTGTGACAGAACAGACCTTCAAATGCTGTGCTGCTACTGTGCCCTTAACTCTGATCTGAACAGAACTCTGTGAGGGAGAAGTGTTCCATCTGTTGTAGATAGGAAAGCTTCAGTTAATATCTGCTACAAGCATGGTACTACTTCTGCTTTGTCAGCGGTCTCCAAACACATCCATGCTGTGACGAACATCCATGACCCTCCTGAAACAGCGAATGCAATGGCAACTGGTTTGGTTTAGCGAGTGAATTCACCTTCAGACCAAAGCTAGTTACTTTTGGAAACTAGAGTACAGAAAACAGAGGAAGTTCCCTTCCATCTACTACGATTTGTTAACTATTTTTGAAAGACAATAGAAAAGTCAAATGCATTATTCAGTGATTATGTTTTCACTTCCTTTAATATTTACCTCCTTCCCCTTCCTGAATGGTATGGATACTAACTCCTCTTGCTCTTTACACTCCATTTTAGACCACTCTGGAGTGGAGGCATAGATTCGGTTTTCAATCACACACCATACCACTGAGTTTTCTGGCAAGCTTCCAGTCACAAAATAGCACTTGTTACCAGATACCAGGTGTTTTTCTATGTATACCAGCATACACTGGTAGACTGCATAAGATATAATTCTAATGGCAACTATAAAGCACCCAGACTCTCCACGTCCTATGACATTATTACCTAAGATCCAATTTCTTATGAGCGTCCTGTGACAACTAGAACATCTCTCCCTCTTGCTCTCCTGCCTATAAAACTCCCTCATCCTTTGTCTTTCTTGCCTGCTTGTGCTATTAAATGCTTTGTGCCAGGAATTATCGTTCAAAACACACCCAGCACTGTGTATGGAGCCTTTCCTCTGCTGAGGAAAAGGACAGAAGCAAATAAAGGAGAATTGTTCAGGTGTACCAGTGTCACAAAAACAGTTTCAGAGCTTCACTGTCAAATAATTTTCAAATTAGATGGCTATAAGCATGATCTTACATTGGCTTGTAAAACATAATTCATTAGTTACAGGGAAAACAGTGTCTCATATACCTCAAAGAACAGATTTCTGCAATTCAGAAAGGTTCCTGAACCGATCTGACAGATAATACAGGTCTCACACACCAGTAAAAATTCGAAAGAGAGGCTTTATCCCTCGATTGTAAATGCAGCAGTGAGTTTCTGAATTCATCCAATCTAAAAATGAGAAGAGGTATAGTCTCCTTTGCACATCATCTTTGCAAGAATACTTTGTTTTTAAAAACTAAGAATCATTGAATACATAGCAACTAAAAAGTTGTGCCAGCACCTCCTTTACACATTCATTTACCAGTCTGAAAATTCTTCAAGCATGCAAACATCTTGAAAATTGGCAAAAAGTTTCAGCAATAATAAAAAGGTTATACAGACCTTGCCATAAGGAGTGTCAACATATTATTCTGTTCTTCCTTCTAAGGTATCCGGATCATCCAGGCCAGTTCCACCGATAATTCCAATCTTACACAGAAAGTACATATTAGTCTTCTTGCAATTCACATGTAACTGCATGCCTGAAAAACTAACCAGGCAGCTACAAAGTCTATCTTCTCAGGATGAGACTAGACTACAGATCAACAAAGCATAATATGCCCAATAATATGCCCCCACACTTTTCCAGAATGCAAATTTCAAATACCTGATTTTAAACTGTATTTAGCTTGTCAATTTCTCTCCCCATGATTCTCCTCTTTAAGACACCAAAAAAAAAAAA
>VWZS01007292.1:64439-87845 GCA_013397075.1 Rhabdornis inornatus
CCCCCCCCTCCCTCCTGAGGCGCGGCTGGGCGGAAGCGCGCTTCCCTTCACGGGCACCGAAGCGGCGGCGGCCATGCTGGCGGGAGGGCGGGGCAGTGCCGCGGGGGCCGCGCTCAGCCCGCCGGGCAAGCGCGCTCCCCGCCGCCAGGGGGCAGCAGCCGCCCGCGNGCACCACAGAAATCCCTGAAGCATCGTATAAAACAGTGACACGAAGTGACAAAGTGCTAAGTAGCCCTGGAGTGCCAGAAACGCCAAAATGAGACCAAAATTCTAGCTCTACTCTACATGAAAATTCCTAATTTAGAATATTTTTAACTAAGTAAAAGAAGTTTGTTTTAAAGAAAAAAAAATCCAAATAATTAAGAATTTTTATGTGCTCCAAGTTAAGGATTGTCTTTTCAATACCCAAAAATATGTCTGAAAACAAACTGGAGCATGCTCTGCAATAAAGAAAAATAGTTATTTTTGAAGTACACATCCACAAAAAGTTTACAGGTGTTTAGCTCTCCAAGCTAAATAGAGCTTCAAGTGATAGAAAACGATAAACACTTTTATTGTATGTTAATATTAACATTTTCCTGTTTTTTTTGTTGTTGTTGTTACTAAAAGTCCATTCATTAGGAGCATTTGTTTCACCATACCATAATTGAACATTTTGAATCAATAGTTTTTATAAATGTATGCATTTTGTTTCTATAGGTAATTACAAATCTAGATATATTTTTATATTTTATAAAATGTATAGCTTTCAAAAAGAGCCACTATCTTTTTAGTTGGAAGTACTTGCTTGTGAAAGTGTTTGACTTTTCTTTAAAGCAACTGTATCTACTCGAGACACCCTGGCCACCCAGACTTGCTGTTCGCATATGCCACTCAGTGCCTGTTAAAAAATTGGCACACATCTGTTAGTGAATGCAGGCTCAGATTCGCCACTGGACATAATGTCCTACATTTTAACTGCAGAGATCTTGAGGCAGTTCTTTGTATACCAAAAGAAACGGATATTCCCAATAACTTAAGGCAGTAGCAGCTAGTGCTGAACTCATGCTTCAGCTGGAATGTGCTCTCTGTGCAGCTTTAAACACTTTTTAAAATTTTTTTCTTTTCTAAGCACTGTCTTCGGTGTGTGCTAGCGATCTTGTGCACTGCTGGGGTATTTGTCACCAAGGCTGAAACCTTCTTACTGCAGGTCAGAATGTAAAACATACTGGTAAGAAATTTACTTTGAAAGATCGTAATATGAAGAGAGAAAGAAGGACATGAGTGATGCTACATATTAAGTTCTTTAGTTGAACTTATGGTTTTTCAGGTGAAGTTGTAGATAACTTCTTCTATGGCTTCAGTGTGTAGCCATAATACCACAATATGACTGAAATTTACCATATATTTCTTGTTCTGTTGAAGGCTGACGCGGCCCGCCCTCCTACTGACCACTACGACTGCACCGGCTAGCCCACGAGGGCGGGGCCCCGCGACAGGAATGGGCCGTCTCCCGAGCGATCTTCGGCCAGGAGTACGGCTAGGGCTTGGGGCCCTGAGAGAGAGACGCGCGTCCAGGAGCAGCAAAGGATCGGGCGAGTCCTTTAGTGGGTCCACGGAGTTAATTACGGAGGAGTCACAAGACACGAGAGAACAGCTGGAAAGAGAACCACCAAAGGCAAGGAGCACAGGAGGGAACCATTACAATAGATAAAAATCAACTTACACTAAACTTAACCTAGCACACCGCAACAGAAGGCATATGTTCTGCTTTTAGTGTACAGAATCTTTTAATGAATAATTCTTGGCAACTCTTTCTGTTTATTCCTACAATTCTCCTCTGCTGAATTGCTTATAAAAAGCTGTGTCAGTTGTGTTGAAGTATTCATCTTTGACCACAATTACATACAATATACTTGATTTTTGAGTATCAGAGTTCATGTTGTTTAAATAGTATGGAAGTGTTCACTGTTTGCACTCTCAGGGACTGGAAGTTAAAAGTTGGTTCTCCTCTTTAAGACGCCCAACTTCGTACCTGTGGATTCCCTGATGCTTTGTGTGTTTTGTAGGAGTTTTGCTCTGCATAATGCTCCCTATATATCCACATTAAATCTGAACACTGAGCAGCAGGCTGAAAAGACTGCTCCGCTGGATTGTTAATGACATAGATGCTTGGAGAAATGTTGAGCTGGAAGCTTAAAAGAAGCTTCATTAGATGGAGTTTCTGAAGATGGCTGGTCTGAACAACTCTTTCGGCACAGTCCAGACAATGGATGGACAGCTTAGAATCAGAATCAGAAAAGGAGCTAAAAACCTGCACTCTTGAAGTACTTTTTCACATTTAATACCATGTGAATTTTAGTTTAGCAGTTTACTAGAAGGAAAACCTATATCAATATGAAATTTTGCATGTCTTCAAGTGAGATGTTTATCAAAAATTAGTGAGTTCCCATTACTTATCTTAGAACCTAGATTAAGGCATACATGTATTTAAGCCTTCAAATTTATTTAACTGATCAGTGACAAACAAGAAGCAGTGCTTTGTGAAATGAACATTTTAAATGCTTTCATTTCTGTATACCATATGCTTTTGATACCTCAGTTTTGAATAGCTTAACATTAAAATACTGCTACAGGATTGAGAGGTGGAATCCAGTTCAGTGACTGTTCATCAGGAAACTCTAATCCAGAAATCTTTAACACTACCCTTATCATTGTGAGTAGTCAGTTTTCTACAGCAGCCATTTGAATTTGGAAGCGGGTAATTGAACACCATCCCAACAAAACTAAAATGTTCAGGAAAACACAATGAACATAAACTATTAAAAAGACACTTGTTACAGGATTACTAGACAGGTTGCAATTTCAGTTCACAATTCCCTTTATGACATTACAGAAAAGAACACCTTAAAATAAAGTGATAGCTTTGTATTTTCCTAGAGATTGTACTTTGTACTTCATACTCTAAATGATGAACTTTAAATCCATTTATCTGAATAAACAGGAACAGGAATATTTTTTCAATAATAAAATAAGTGCACAATTACTTGGAATCTCTGATTTGATTTACACCATTCAAAATATACAAAAGAACCTTTAGATGAAAATAGGTAATTTATATATCAGATGAATGCCTTTCAAAGTTAAAGTAATTTTTTATGTCTCAGGGGAATTTTTGTGGAAGTCTACGTGTAGTCAATACCTTAAAACCCTGAGAGTCCTTAGGAGTCTGGGAAGACCTGATAATTTAAGTGCCCCACAACTGTTATGAAAGTTGGTCATAGGTCAGACAGAGCTTGGAAACATTGATCAAATGAACAGAAACCTTATTGTTAGTGTAAGAAGCACTTTAATTACAAAAATAGTATATTATTTAGGTAAATACAGAAAACAGTCTGTGTATAAGAAGATAATTCTTAACAGTGCAAACCAAACTTGAGAAAAGTCTGTTGTGGGCAATTAGAATGTAGTGACCCTTGGGTTTTAATGCCTCTTCAGACATCAAATACTTTCATGTATGTAAGTAATTTAAACCCTGTCCCTCCTGAAGTTAGAATCGTGATGGTAATCAACCTTAAACTGTGTTAAGGGGTGTTCAAATTTGCTAGAATGTATCTGTGAGAATGCTTTGAAGATGAAAAGCTCTGTATCAAGGTAAAAGGTCTTCTTTATTACAACAAAAGTTGCTGTAAATAAATAACGGTGCTGTGTACACATAGCTGAGCTTTGAATTGCTTTCACTAATGTTGCTTCAAAGAAACAATATTTGCATGGAAGAAGGGAAAAGAAAGCCTCAGTCAAGTCCAGTTTACCTTCTCCATTCATTCATGCCGATCTCACTGTCAAGAGTTCCCACTATGCTGTACTGCTTGTAGACGTTGTTGTTTCTGCCCTGGAAGTTCACAGAATGTTTTCAATAGTGATGGAGTATTCCACGCATTGAAAGAAGAGTGTTCTGTGTCCTTCTGTATCAGACAAAATTTGACCCAAAAAGGAAGTCCATATTTGCCATTTGCTCTTACTGTGAAACTAACTTTCTCTTTCACATTCCATGTTAATTGCTCCTGTATCTGGAAACAATTTTCTGGTCCCTGTCCCCAGAATAATGATTTATCATTTCAACTGACTTCAGAGAAAAATTAATTTCTGTGTTTGGTGTTAGGACAAATAAGTTTTATAGCATAAATAAGATTAAGGACTACTCTATGTAAGCATCTGAGTTCGGTTTGGGAATATTTGAAAACCTAAGTTTTCAACTCTTTATTATGATCTGCTATCTAGACTAGTCATTGTACTAGTTTATTGTTTCTACAAGTGTCTCTGTGGAGCAGTGGGGTCTGTGAACCCTCAAAAGCATGCCAGCAAAAGGCTAACTGAGGAAGTTCAAAAGACCTTTATCAGGTGCTAAAGACATCTGTCTTTGCACTGACTCTGCTGTGGGACTGTACCACTTTACATTGCTCCATCAATTTGTAAGATTAGCAGTTGGGTTTTCCCTAATTTGAAACAAGTGGAAGTGTCTCGAAGGGACCATTTTAGCAAAACAAACACCAGAAAATTCCTTCTCTAGCATGATTTTTTTCTCAAAGAAGAATCATGAGGATGACCTCATCATCTTGAAAGCTGTGGTGTGCTTCTTGTGCACTAAATAACCTTAATTCAATGAAGATTGCACAGTCCACAGACAGAACAACTCTGGTATTTACAAAAGAGAATTTTTCATCTTACTGATAATTTACTGATATAATAATTCTGAAAGTGTCCATGGGAAGAAACACACACTGTGAGTTCAGGTGTGTAAAATCTGCAAGATAAGATAGTGGAGTTCAGAAACTTGACTTTTGACATAAGCTAGTACAGAACTGGTACATTACAGGTACATTACAGGTACATTACTGACATAAGCTAGTTCAGAAAATAATATCCATACTGCAATTATGCGGTCATACTTTTCTACTTGATAGTAATGTACCAACTCAAAGTCTCCGTTATCTTCAGTGATGCTGTAGAGAAAAGGGAACCTCAGATCATACAAGAAATGGTTACAGAATATGAGCATTACTTTATTAATAACTGCATTGGTCTGCTAGTATTAAGATGTGAGTGATTCTCTCTAATTTGGTCCACATACCAGTTAATTAGTTTTTGTTCATGAAGTACACGAGTGCAAACATATCACCTCTGCATAGAAACGCTTACAAAACTAATGTAGGTCGCTAGAGTAAAAGCTGCCTTCCCATGTGGTTTGGCTGGAACTTGCTCCTCTACCACATGCTTCTACTTCTAGCATTTTTTCTAGCATACACATCAGCTTAGCTCCCATCACACAGGTATTAAAAGGAGAAGAACAGAAAAGAGTGGCCTAAATATTTCATTGGTTTATGCTGAAGTATGGTTATTCAAAGCCTATCTGGATTTTGTTTTCCCATAACCCCTCTTTGACTGCATCTTGACTTCAAGTGCCTTCCTTGGCTCTGCTCAGGCATCACTTCTGTGTGGTCTTGATAAAAGTTAGGTCCTCGTAATTGTAAACTGCTTCCTCGGGGACTGGCCCAGGAGGTGCAGTGACTCAGAGGCATGTGATGCAGGCTGCTTCCCTGCCTCCCCCTCACCATGGGCATGCAGATACTGCTGACCTAAGGCATCCTTCAGTTATTACATGCCCATCCCACACAGCTGTGCTCTGGATGGGACCAGATCTTCACCTTTCTCATGCCTCTGCCTGCTCACATTTAGTGGGTTCACAGTACCATTTCCCTGTGGTTCCCCTATTGTTGGTCCAGCCAGTCCTTTGTGGAGGTGAATAGGTTCTGAGCATTTAACACTTTGTTATGAGGTTTGCGATGCTTCTAGCCAGCATGCGGTAGTTCTGTGCCAAATAAAACCCATGACATTCTTATATGTATGTCCATTGTAGATACAGGTTATGTAATTCAACAATGTGATTTATGTCTAGCAGCAGAATAGCTCCTTTTCATTGTGTAGGTGGCTTCTTTGCTAATGTAGCCTGTGTGGCAATGTTGGCTAAACTGTGGTGTATGCCATCTTCTGGCTCATCATTCAGCTGTGTTGAGATGATCTCTGCTTCAAAGAGCTTACTGTTTATAGTAATCTAAATGGGCAGAGAGGAGAGACAGAAGCAATTGAAGATACTTGAGCAACGAAAATGTGGAAACAGAATCCCATGTCTCATCTCTCCCAAATCCATACTTCCTTCACTGAGCCAGACTAAGTTACAGACTCCGAGCTTCCTTTACCAATGACAAATAGTAATTGTCCAAATCCTAGTTTTGAACTAATTTTAAATTAAGGATTCACCCTGATGCTGCTGTGCACTCAAGCCCCACCCCCAATTCCCCCCTACCGCTATGCAGGTCAACCATCTGCACCCCTCCCTTCTTAAGAAGAGGTCTTTGCCAAACCTTTCCCAGCTTTCCTTGGGACAATGCATAAGACAGATTTAAATTTCAATTACTTCAGAGAATTCTCAAACAACTCTGGAAAGCAGAAGGGAAGCAGCAGAAGACTGATTATCTCTAGAGTTGATTTGCTTGAATGAAACAGGAGCCTAAAACCCCACATGTGGATGAATAGTTTAACATTTCTGAGCCCTGTGGAATCACCACTGTGATTCTAAAAACATCTTTTTCCCCCATTTTCTGATCTAATAGGAGTAGATTTATTTAACAAGATCAACTTCCTTTTCTAAGGAATTAATAGAAATCTTTAGGTGAAGAAAGGGACAGGGTTATACTGTAGTGATTGATGTGTCTTTTTACTGTAATGAATGACCAGTTGAGTTTAACAAGCTTTAGCAAAATGAAAAGCTGTTACCTGTGTGCAACCCTGCAGCTGCAAAGATTTGTCTGTTAATAGTCCTGCCATGAGGAAAAAGCAGAGGTCTAGAAGGAAACAATACAGAAACATATTTCAGGCCCCTTTAGGTATGCTCACAGAAGGCCTGTGATTAGAATTTGTTGCAAAATTAAGAGTTTGTGGTGGATTGACCCTGGCTGGGTGCTTGGTACCTACCAAGCTGCTTTGCTACTTCCTTCCTTAGGAGGACTGGGGGAGGGGAGAAAGTAAGATGGAAAAAAACACGTGGGTCAAGAATAAGGCAGCATAAGTAAAAACAATGGCTGCATGTGGAAGAAGAGGAAAACAATAGATTTATTCTCTATTTCCCATCAGCAGGTAATGTCCAGCCACCTCTTGGGAAGTAAAGCTTCTGTATGTGCAATTGCTGTGGAAGACAAACATTGTAACAACAAATGTCGTCTACCCCTGACTTCCTTCTCCTTTCCCTTAGTTTGTATTGTTGTTTTGCTGACCAGACATAATATGATATGAAATATTCTTTTGGCTAATTTGGGTCGGCTGTCTTGGCTCTATCCCCTTGCAAAATGTTGCTCATCCCAGCCTAATGGTGAAAAGAGAGGCTGGTGCTGTGCTAGCGCTGCTCAGCAGCAACCAAGGCACTACTGTGTTGTCAACACCTTTCCAGCTACTAATGCAAAGCACTGTGAGAATTTCAGTGGCAAAATTAACTGCATCTCAGCCAGACCAAATACAGAGCTTTGCAGTCTAAAGGGCCACATGGTCAAAGAGCACTTCTCCCAGTCCTGAAACCGGATATGCCACATTTTCTGAATTAAGGTAGGAGGTAAAATACAAAAATATTGTTGGCAGATGCATTATGGAGCTAGGGTACTTTAGCTGTTAAAGGAAAACACATTTACAGAAATAATTCTCAAGACCTTATTTAGAAAGTACTTGAAGTCACTGCCTGTAGTGAGGCTCTCAGGAAACCATTTTCAGAAAAAAATGTAGGAAAACATTTATGCTACAACAAATCACAGGATTCCATTACTCATTTGAATTGCAGAAAGGAAGGATGACTGGTAGAATTAAGAAAGGCTGGCAGAATTACAAAGTAAATGTAAATTGATGTGTGAGCAGGCAGGACACTGTGTGTGGTTGTACATATTGAGGGTCTGAATGTGCTGCTTTATTATTATGAAAAAGACACAAGTTCAAATGGCAGAAGTGGAGGATTTTAAAAGCTCTTGGCAAAGAGCTCCTGACTCAGTGGGAACAGAGAAACTTAAAACCCATCTGAAAACCAGCAGTAAGTGCTCCTTTATCTTTAGTATTATTAATAGCCGAGTCAGACTTTTGAGTGATGTCAGCCTAAGAATAATAGCTTGTTACGTAAACAAAAGTTATTGGCTATGAAAGGGCATAAAAACAAGCAACAAACTAGAATACACAGCAAATATGATGAGCTACTTTGACCTAATTATCTAATATATTTTTCAGCTGATATTCTTGTTAGGGGAAATTAGTTACCTCTCTAAGTCAGTAAGAAATCGAAAAGGAAGCAAAGTATTCTTGCTATGAGTTCATGCTCTGCATTGCGTGTCCTCTGATGTCCTGGACCATAAAGGAAGATGACAAGATCTATGGAAACAGAGCGTGTGCTGGTTTCACATGAAAGGATCTTTGCACTTTGTACAGAGAGAAAAGAAGGAGGCCTGTGATCCTTACAGACAAATGTAGCTATTCATTAGTTTTTGGCCTCTACATTTCTCTACAAAGTAGAACAAGGAGGCATATGGGGATAGAAAAATTAAGGTATTGCTCCACATAGTTATTTCAGGGGATCTTCCTGGACAGTACTGGACATATTTGACCACTATGCCTCTCTGTTTATCTGCACCCTTCTTTCTCACCTCCTCCTATTGACTTTTACTGTCCAATGCCATTTCAATCCAACAGGGAGAGAAGTCTCAAAGATACTAGCTCCTTTGAGACTTTTTGTGAAACATGTGGCTGTATAGACTAGGGGGAGACAGTTAATAAACAATCATTTCCAACATCTTCCAAAGGAGCACTGTCGTTTTAATGTTAAAGAAAAAAAAAAGTACTGAAAACCAGTCTTCAGGTTTCTTTTAGTTAGTTGTATTTTGGCCAAAGAAGCAACTGGTACGCTTTCTGAACAGTGGTAATATTTTTCATTTCTGCAGGATGTACTGACTGGGCAACATAAAATAAAATGGAAAGTCTGAGAAAAAAAATTCTTATTAATTTGACCCACAAGCTAAGAGGAGCAAAAGTGTATCCTTGGGTAGTAGGAGTACAGATTTACCCCATTACATTTTAATTTTCTATTAGTACATTTTATTGCTTTTTGTGCTTTTATCATTCACGTTCATTGTGAAGCTCAGATAATATATTCCTATCTTACAGAATCATGTTATCATTAAAATTGGAAAAGACCTTTGAGATATCAAGTCCAACCATCAACCTAGCATCACCACTATGATGACCATCAAACAATGTCACCATTAAACCATCTTTCTCATTTTTGTTTTATTTTAGGCTTCTGTTTTGCTCATCTTGTTTTGTCTTTCCAACATGCCTCATGAATTCTTCCACATTTATTTTGAGGTTGCATCCCCTGTGGATCCCCATGGGCTGCAGGGGCACAGCTGCTTCACCATGGTCTGTCTGTACCATGGGCTGCAGGGGAATCTCAGCTCCGGTGCCTGAAGCACCTCCTGCCCCTCCTCCACTGACCTGGGTGTCTGCAGAGTTGCTCTTCCCATGTGTTCTTCCTCTGCTCTTCTCTGGTTGCAGTTTCAACTCTGCAACTCCTTTTGGTTTTGAATTCTTCTTAAATCTGTTATCACAGAAGTGTTACCATCATTTTTAATTGGCCCAACCTTGGTCAGCGGCACATCCATCTTTGGAGCCACCAGGGACTGGCACATGAAGAAGCTTCCAGCAGCTTCTCATAGAAGGCATCTCTGTAGCTCCCCTGCTACCAAAACAAGGCCATGCAAACCAAAAAAATGTATTTAAAATACTCACCTCATAATTACCAGCTGATACTCTTATTACTTTTATAGATAAATCTGAAATTACTTTTCCAGGCAGAAAATATTTCATTTCATTGATGGAGCTTGAGATCTGAGAAGGAAGAATATCATCATAATTGAATGGTAAAACTATTGCAAGCAAAATGTGCAACTAATATAAGCTACCTCCACATTAATTCATAAAGCTCAAGAAAATGTGGAGGATCTGGGAGTCTTTCTATAGATGTATGTTGTTACTACCAAGATTTGTTAGCAAGACTTCAATGATTAAGGGCTGAAATTCTTGGTGGAGACCTATTTATGAACTGGTAAGAGAGGATCAGTAGTGGTATAATGCTGATTTTACCCAGTTTATTGACAGCTTAATTATTGGGGTTATTGAGTCCTGTAAATGATAAAGTACTGGATAGAATTATTTAAAAAAAAAAAAATCCCAGTAAATTCAGATTTAAGAGCCAGTGCATTAGAGGGTCTAGAGCACAAGGGTTATGAGGAACAGCTGAGAGAGCCAAAGTTTTTTAGCCTGGAGAAAAAGAGGCTCAGGGGACAGCTTATGCCTCTACAACTACATGAAAGGAATTTGTAGGAGGTTGGCAGTCAGTCTCTTCTCCCAAGTAACCAGTGACAGGATGAGAGGAAATGGCCTCAAGTTTTACCTGGGGATATTTAGATTGGATATCAGGAAAAATCTCTCCACTCAAGGGTGGTCAGACACTTGAACAGGCTAAAACAGGGGAAGTGATTGAGTCACCATCCCTGGAGGTATTTAAAAGATGTGTAGACCTGCCACCACCATTAACAGAGATTTGGATAGTTCCCAGAAGTTCTACTTCCTCTGTCACCAATGTAATATGAAAAAAGTGACTAATACTGTGGCAGCTCATTCTGGTAAGGCTGGCATAAATTCAATCACCAAATTATCAGTAAAGGTACACAAATGATTAATGATCTGCTAATGTCTTCTCTGAAAATTTGGTACATGCATACATTAATGAATGTATTTAACAATATGCAAATGCCAGTGTTCCCAAGAAGAAGTTATTATTGTAGGGAGATATTTCTACACAAGTGTAAATAAAACATAGTAAGGCTACAATATTCTGTAACTGAAAAGTGAGAAAAAAAGCTCACATTCCTCATGCTGAAAAAATGGCTACTTCCATCAAGTGTACCTTTTTAAGATAGCAAGTGTTTGAAGCATATGTGCAGTTTAAAATCTAATCAAGAATGTATTTTGGGATAGGCCTAACTTTCCACACTGCTGTATGTTAAGATACCTAACCTTTTCCCCAATTTTATGTTTAATTTGATTATTTTTTGACCAAATTTTTTTAGACTCAGCTTCCCAGGGAAAAAAGAGTTTTTGTGATGGATGATAGGAGGCATAAGATTACTCAAAAGACAGCTAGGCAATAGAGAGAGTCAATCATGCAAACTGTAGTGCCCTCTGGGAATGTGACTCAGAGGTGATGGGAGCCATGGAACAGCTAAATTACAGGTTCTGCCTGGACCAAACACTCAATTTCTGCAGAAATGGGATGGAAAAAAAGGTTTAGGAAAATCTACTGTTCTTTATTTTACAATTTAGTTAGAAATTCTAGCAAGAAAAACTCCAAATGTCTTTGTACACACACACACACACACATACATGCGCGCGCAAGGAGAAAGGTACAATATACGATACAATATCTATTAGGCAGTAGATACACAACTGCTCTTCTAGAAATTGTATTTAGCTTCACAGAGGGATCATTACTAAATACAGCTTGGAATGATACTCTTTTTCAGAGCCTTGGAAGAGCAAGAAAATGAGTATGTGAATGCTGAAAGGTCATATATAGGGAAACCGTTGCTCAAGTATTGTCTCCTAGTAAGATCATCTGGAAGATATTTTCCATTCAAATAAGGGTGGGGTTTTTTTTGTTAGAAAATATCAAAACGTGCCTACAAAACATGACCTAAAAGTAGGTAAAATCAGGCTTGAAGTACTCTTGGCCTCACTGGGTTCTGGTTGGTTGAGAGGAAAAGCACCAGTGAACTCAATCAGCTGTGTCCTGAGGGAGTGACAGGGTGGTGTTCCTGCATCCTGAGTCTTCCTTCTCAGAACCTTCAATAATAACCATCTGCTGTTCTAACAAAACCAATCTGATGAGTTATACATTGTCATAGGTGTTTTGTCTTGCTCAGCCCCAACTCTGCAACCACCTAGGTAGGATCAGATTTACTATCAATACTTAGTCGAAAAAGTAAACTTGTCCCACTTTAAATGGTCCGTGCTATGTCACATAGCTCATAAGGGGACGTATACTTTATAAATTGTGAATGATATCAGGAAGAATCAAAGAAAGAAGAAATCTTAATATAAATATTGAAGGGAAAACACAATATCTGTAGGGGTATCTGTTCACAGCAGGGGAGAGTACCATGGACTCACAATAAAACCTTAATGTAACTTCCCTTATGTTACAATAAGAAACATGTTTAGAATTATCTGTGGTGAAAGACTAATATACTAATGTGTAATATACTAATCATTGTCCTAGCCGAACCATAAAGCCTTACATTGATATAGAAATTGGCCAGATAAAAACTTTCAAACGCAGTTTTGAGTATTAGAAAGCAGCATTCTTCACTGTAGTGTGCTGGTCACTCGGAGAATCCTTTCACTGAGTGCCCTGAGGGTTGGGTAAATGCTCAAAACTGTGAGTTTTTATCATACACACTGATGACATACTCATTGGCTATCCCTGCTTACTTGATGTATGTGTATTACTTTATTTTACATAGTTGCACCCCTTACTGGAAGTCCTTATATGGTTCTTTGGGGTTTGTCTTCAATGTCCAGTGTCATTTTTAGGTGACTGTTCCTCAACCCCCATTTTAAGTTGCTTTGCATAACTTCTGCTTTGTCAGCCTTGCAAAACTAATCTGCCATCCTGTTGTGTTTTGCATGACTTCTGTTTGCTTAAGTTACATCCTTTGTTTCTCCAAAGCTCTGCTATTTTGTTCTGTCCTTATCAGAGTAAAATTATTTCTGTTCTACTGTCCTTAGCAATGTATTTGTAAGACAACAGTTAAACTATTGGTATTATCATGAAGAGATTTATTCTCTTGCTCATTTAACATGATTTGTAGAACTTAGGACAAATAGTGCAAAAATTGCATGGTTAGGATGTGTAGACTAGTGAAAAGCAGAGATCACCTTTGACCTCTGAGTGGTTTCAGGGAATGGTCTCCCCTGGGGAAGAGCTGCAGGATGAAGACACTATGATTTGTCACTTTTGGATCAGCTCAGCAAGTGACTCAGTAGTGATGAATCTGTCCAGAAAATGGAGTGAATGAAGGCCAGAGAGTCATAAGTCATGCTGTCTAAGCAGCTAAATGGAAACCCAAGGACAACAAGGGTGGGGTCAGCAGAAGAGGGCCAGCATTGTTACCACCAGGTTGTGAGCATCAGCTGCTATGGTTACTGTGCCCTTTACCAGATTACCCTAGCCATATGCAACGTCTAAGGCCTTAAGCCATCAAAATGGATGCCCAGGAGCAAAAGCAGGATCTTGCAGACCTTTTAGCACCAGAAAAATCTGGGGATTTGGGTGCAGCATCACAACCATAGCACGGTACTGCTAACTCTTCTATGACTGCATGCTGCTAAGGCTGTTGTAGATATCCACTGCCACCATTGAAGTCATCTCTCAGTTGTCTTAGAATTGAACAGCGCTACACCATAACTATAAACACTGTTGTCATGCTTGCATTATATTCATATATTAGACTTGCATAAACTATCACACTGCACATGCTATTAAACACCATTGTATTGAGACAGAGAATTAAAAAGTAAGGAATCGTTCATTAAAAACTAAGACAATGAAAAATGCCTGGCATCTACTATACTTGCAAAAATCGGGAGGAAAAATAGACTGTTTTATGACAAATAGAGCCAAAACATGCAAACAGCGTGAGGGGTGCAAAGCTACCAGTAATAAGTGATAAATCCAAAGCCCTAAACCAGCAAGAACTAATCTCAAAGTTTAAAATGTGTCTAAAGGGCTAAGACGCATACTCTAAAAACAAAGTTAAAAAGTTCAAGTGAAATGAAAAGATTAGAAGCCTTCATCAAAAACCCTCAACGACCCCTAAATTGAAAAAGCACAAGCGCAAAAAGACTTTTAGTTCATTTTAATACAAAGCAAAAGTAGGAAAAACTAGGCGAGGCTAAGACATGAATATGTATTAAGTGTATTGTGTAATCCTAGGCTTTTAAAAAATAAATAGAGCAGTAGTTTGAAATTTCAGTGTGCATGCTTTAAAAAAATTATCCCCGTGCACCTCAGTGCTAAATAAATACATACCTACTTTATAACTCTCATTTCTTACGAGTTATAAAGTCTTTTCCGCATATCAGTATAGCCCTGGCATATTAGTAACTCTTTTTTCCTTTTCTGGGCAATACTTCTGCATGCTCGTGCCTCCCCTCCACCAAAGCTTATCTTGCTACCTCTGCAACATAGTTAATTTCCTGGATGAATTCTGTAAAAATTTGTGCCTGTGCTCCCTCCACCCATCCCTAGAGGCACCTGTGAATTATACCTCTAATNGCACATGCTATTAAACACCATTGTATTGAGACAGAGAATTAAAAAGTAAGGAATCGTTCATTAAAAACTAAGACAATGAAAAATGCCTGGCATCTACTATACTTGCAAAAATCGGGAGGAAAAATAGACTGTTTTATGACAAATAGAGCCAAAACATGCAAACAGCGTGAGGGGTGCAAAGCTACCAGTAATAAGTGATAAATCCAAAGCCCTAAACCAGCAAGAACTAATCTCAAAGTTTAAAATGTGTCTAAAGGGCTAAGACGCATACTCTAAAAACAAAGTTAAAAAGTTCAAGTGAAATGAAAAGATTAGAAGCCTTCATCAAAAACCCTCAACGACCCCTAAATTGAAAAAGCACAAGCGCAAAAAGACTTTTAGTNAGCACACACAGTGACATTCAACATGCTAGAATGGGCAAGCAGTTTGTAGCAAGGTCCACCTCTCTAAAATGCTCCAGGTAGTCTAAAAAGCAAGAGGTAAACAAATGAAATTTTAAAAAAAATTATGAAGCAAAAAGGCTAATAGAAGATTTGCTGTGTTCACCAGTGATGGTTCTACTGTTCTGTTTCGTGGCATGTTAAATTTAGCAACTAATTAAAAGTAACTAAAGAAACCTGTTTTGATGGAGGAATTGCAAATAATGGCATGAACACAATGTTCAAATGTTTCTTCTCTGGACTAGTGTGTTATTTTCTGTAGTGTATAAAGAAACACTTGATGCACAAAGAGAATAAAAATTTGCAATAACACGGAAAATTTGTTTGGGAAGTTTGACCCGTGGCCCTTGTAAGAGTACCTGATGGCCACACATAACCACACATCAGCATGTGTGTTTGTGTTGATGCATACAGAACAAAAGAATCATCTGTAACTGGGGGATTATCTTTGTACACATGGGTCCAAAAATCACATCATGGTCTGTTGATTTGCAATATCATACATTGTCTTGACTTGGCACAGCCTGGTTTTTGGTAGCAAGGGAGAGCCACAGAGGTGGCTTCTGTGAGAAGCTGCTGGAAGCTTCCACCATGACAATCTTCTGATGGCTCTGAAAATCAACATGCTACTGAGCCAATTAGAGGCGTTGGTAACACCTCTGTGATGACATATTCAAGAGGAAAATCAAAACAGTGCAAGGGATCGGAAAAGTGCTCACGCTGGAGCAGGTGAAAAAAAAAAGAAGAAAGCTGTGATCTAGTGGGAGACCCGAATAGAGAGGGCCCCTGCTTCCAGAGATAGAGAGAGGGTCCTTGCTCCCAAACTAGAGGATCCTATCCTTGCAAGACTGTGCCCATGGATGAGTGACCCATGGCACAACAGTTTTGGGATGACTGTTTGCCCATGGGAGGGACCCCACGGCATAGCAGAGAAAAGACTCCTTTTCTTGAGCGAACAAAAGATCTTGAGTGATGAACTAACAAAACGCCATTGCCCTGTCTCCATGCTCTGTTGGTGGGAAGGAGGGAGGCACTGGGTGGGAAAAAAAGGTGTTTAAAGGCCTCTTTTACTTTTTATTTTCAGAGGAGGACAATGATAATAATACATTTACCTTATACCTTTAAAATTTGAACCTGTTTTGCCCTTAGAGCATTTTTCTCTCAGCCCTTATCAGCTCATGAGCCCTTAGTTAACTTGTTTATTCCCTCACCTCTCTACAACTGTAGCAGAAGAGGGTAAGCAACGACTTTCATGGGTGCTTGGCATTTGGCCGATATCAAACCACGACACACACCTACAGGCATTTTTTCCTCTAAACCACCTGTTCCCCAGTAACCCATGTCTCACCCATGGCATAGCCTGGAGCATGAGCCAGGAATTGGAATGTGTTGCTTTCCTTTTCTTGTTCCCTAGTACTGGACCTTCTCAACATTATCTTAGCAGAGATAAAGGGCTAGAAGTCCTTCTGAAAGCTGTACTTGCTACAGGCGTGCAGCTTATGCTGTGTTTTACTGTCTACTAAAAACTCTACTGATATCATCTGACTTTGCCAGCTTGTGGCTGACTCCTTCCCTGCCTTTTTGCCTGCCACTGTTTACAGGCTGTCTTGAGAGAAAGTCCTTCCTGAAGAAGAAAGAGAAATGTTAGATTTTTTGTTCTGAAGTACAGCTACTACACTTGACCTTCATCACCAGCTCATGCATGGGCTCACATTGCTTCTGCCTCTCTTTGTTTACCTTTCTCTTCACCAGCTCTGTATCAGTATGTGCCTATTGAAAAACAGGTACAAGATGCAGTTTTGTAAGTGTGGAGGGGGCATGGCTTTGAGGAGGGATAGTGGACGTAGTGCTGACCTTTAAAATCTGTGTGAATTTGATCAATAATTATGTTTACATTAAAAAAATTGTATCTGTATCCCATGGCTTTTTGTCTGAGGCAAAAACGCTGAATTCCCCAACTGGAGGGTGGAGGGGAGAGCAGGATCAAGGCAAACTCCACTTTCTGAACCAAAGGAGTAGTGATCAGCATGGAGTTTGGCTCAGACTTCTGATCCAGTCCCTCCTGTGTTTCTGGTGCCAATAATCTAAAAATATTCTATCTTCCAGAGCCACAAGCAGCCATGACATGAGCACAGCTGCTACATAGAGCAAAAATGGGAGGCACTAATGGGCTGAAAGTTTCCACTTTCCGAGCACGTGTTTGTAAGCCAACCTGATGCATGTCTGACTGCAAAATTTTTTTCTACATTTCACTAGTGATTTAAACAGCATGATGATTGCAGAGAAAGCTAAGCTGATGACAGGAATTGAGTGTGGAAAAAAGATGTGTATCTATTTCAGAGAGAACACTTGGCAGAACATAAAGGTGTGCAAAGGGAGAAGGTGAAAGACGAGAAGACTTAAGTCTGTAAGAAAACTGTTCCTCCTCTTCCAGAAGCCCTTGGATGCCATACTTTGTGGTTATTTATTTTTTCTCTCAGCTAACTGAAGACCCCACAGATGGACACTGAGCTGTTCATAGCCCTGAAGCAGAGCCCAAGCCCTCTGGAGATCCTCACCCTGAGCTGTAAAACTGCAGTTGTGGAGCAGTTGCCCTGTGAGAAGCACAGCTAATAAAAGCCAGTTTTATGTGGCGCAATGTGCTACATCCCCTTCCCATCACATCGCATCCTCTTCCAGGAGGGGAAACCCTTAGCTCTGATGGGAGGCCCACTCTCAGCTTGGGCAGAGGACAGTGCATGGCCAGGTCTCTTGAGCATTACATTCACAACTGCAAGTGATGCTGGGGCCCCCCTCTCTGCAGCCTCAATCTCAGCCTCCTTACTCTGCCTGTGTGAAACACATCTCTGAACTTTGCTGCATTGACTCAGATTTCATAACACATTATTAAGCAATGGAAAAAGAGAGAGACTAACACCATTGTTACAGTTGAAACAGTATGGTTTCAGTTCAGTTTTGTGAGGGAAACCAGGCTATGTATACAGAAGCAGTGCCTCCATAGCTAAAATGAGGCTGTGGAAGGAGATGTCAGAGAGTTGCGGTGTCCTTGTGAGGCTATCCACTGCTGTGCAGGCATGGCCTCCTGTGATCAGGACAGAATGTAATTCTTCATCTCCACTACCATTTTCACCATGTCTTTTGCCAAGTAGTTTTGCTTCCAGTAACATTCAGATTAATTTTCCCCTGGTTGAAATATCACTGAGCACCTGACACCTGTCATCATTGAATTCTTGTACTGGGTTTTTTCACACCCTCTTCAAATGAGTAAAAAAAATACTGTGTCTGATTAGCTGATAGAGGTCTATAAATTCACTTGATGTGATAGAGGTCAGTAATTTTTTTAATGTTATATGAGATATTCCTATTTAATCCTCAAAGTTACAAAAATGAGAGAAACAAGCCAACCACCGACTACTCTAGGCCAATTTTATTCTCAAAAATGAAGTCTTGTCCTGTCTCTCTCACATCTCTTCAGGAGGTTTTCAGCCATCCCTCTCTTTTGGCAGACTTTCTCTACTTCACTTTCTTTATGCTTACCTGCCTCACGCACTCTCAGTCTGTAATATTGCATTGATTGTCTCATTGTCTGTTTTCTCTTTCTCAGGGATATTCCCAACAATACATTTGATTCTTCAACTCTTAAAATCCCACACATTCATCACAACATTATTATCTGTGACTCTGGGAAGCAGGAGTTTACATCGGCCCTTTCCATTCCTGCTTTGCTGCTGCAAAACTTTCTCATATTTCAGCTTAGATGATTTCAGGCTTGGTAATGCCACACCACTTCTTTCTTTCCCTGTCTTATCAAATATAGGTGACTTCTTGTCACTATCAAGGTTCTTCACATAGCATTCTCTACTTCTCTCTTATTGATAAGGCGATTGATACTGCAGAGTAGTTCACAGTGCCAGAATTTCCTCCGCCTCATTTTCAGGTGAATATCTTTGGATTTTCTCTCTGGTTGCCCCCTACACTCAAAGGAGAACAGATCACGTTAGTGAGGTTTGCTATCAGCTGGCTCGCATTAGGATCATGACAGGTGCATCTGTGTTACTGCCTTATTGTGCTCTATTAGGTCTCAAAAAAGCTGTTATTTCACTCCACGTTTGTACAGAGTTTGTACAGAGTTCTTAGACTTCCCAACGATACTAATGTGGATCAAAACAGAAGGAAATTATGTGTCCTGAAACCACTAGTGCTCACAAGCACTGGTGGTCTCATGTTTACTATGGGAAGAACAAAACTGAGCATGAATTATTATCTTATGAATTCAGATCTGCACTGACACAGCACATTACTCAAATCATTAACCTCAAAGTCCTAAAGCACTTTACACAGGCTTAAAGCTGAGTGTCTTTTAAAAAGGTTTAAGGAATGTGCCTATGATCTTTAAAATTGTCATTTTACTTTAGTCTTCATGAAATTGTGCACATAGATAAAACCCCTCTCACATCCTTGATTTAATTCCAACAGTAGACGATATCTTTTCAAATATCACTGCAAAGGTTGAAGGAGACCTTAGGACCAGTGCAAACTGAACCAAGAGAATATGTGAAAAGAAAGCAAGTTACTTGAGTCAACAAGAAAAAAGAAAGGCTTTTTTTCATCTCGTTGAGTTTTTACATAGATTTGTTTTAGTGAAAGCCTTTATATGCATGTCGTCTCTTCATTGGGGAAAAAAAGACATGAGGATTCCTTGCGATGTAAGTTGGGGGGGGGGGGCTATGAATGAGAAGACTGAATCTGCCCTACAGAAGTCATTTTACTTCTCTAGCCTCTCCCATCAGAAAAAAGTCAACACTTCCGAGGCATTATGGTCAAGAAAGAACGAGCTGCTGCAGGAGCACCAGGTAGTATTACTGTTAGGAAGTTTCTGAGGGATCAGGACCTCTAAGAGAAAAAAAATGGTGAATATACCACAACTACCATTCCTAACAAAGCTGTGATTTCATGGACAGCCCTGTGGTAGGAAAGAGAGACTACCAGATAACTGGCAAAGAGGGTAAAGAAAATAAGGAAAAACAAAATGTGTACTTTTTGCATGTGCTGCCATTGGAACACTCAGCAACAAGCTACAAACAATCTCTTGGACATTCTGAAAACATTATGTCAGCTTTTCTGTCTCCCACCACATGATGCCTCTTACTCCTATGTGGTGTCTGTCCTCCTCCCTAATGCATCAGAAATACATAATCACCATTGTTACTGTATTTTGTTGGCTATGGTATTAGATCAGTTCGATCAGATACAGACAGTGTGGTCAGCATAAAGCATTCAAATCATGACAGACGTGTTTTGCTATGCGTGAAGAGGTTGGTTATTATACCACTTTTAAATTTATAGGTTCAGTTCATCTTAAGCTAAATATCTAGTTATTTAACAGCTGTTATGAGTCAGCCAGAGAGAGGACTACTTAAAAAAATGTTGCAACAAATGCTTTAATCTTGAGCTACGATAGAAGAACGAGTCTTGTCAGGTCATGTCTAATAAAGGTTGTGCTCCAATAGTACTTTGGAGTTTATCACTGTTCATACAAAGCAAGAGATGGTTTGATATTATTATCCTTGCCACCTTCATATTAACCCCAGAAATTTCAGAGATAGTTGGGAAAGATTTTTTTCAGTGCATAGTATCATGCTTAAACACTTTCAGATACGAAAATTTTACCAGTGGATACTTAAGTGGTTCATCCTATGCAGAGGCCATGTGTACTTATCATTCTGTCGTGACTCAAAGTTCTTGGGATTTTCCATGATGGTAACATGTTTTTGTGTCTTCATGTCACCTCTCTTGTAAAAGTAATGGAGACATTGAGATATGATGAAGTCAGTGCATTTTTGTCTGTGTCCTTTACATCTAGCTAAGAAACATAAAGAGAATGTAAAGCTGTAAAGCAGTCAGAATGCCTGCTGGAACATATTCCAGTTTCATGGGTTTCGAGTCTAATACACTGTCCTAGGGTATGTTTAATTCAGTTTGACAATCGCATGTGTAGACTGCCAGAACAGGTACGGAGGAGAAGCATATCCAGGCATTGTTATCCGATTACTCCCAACTTTCAGGGAGTCACTGGTGCCACTAAGACATGTTAGAGCAGTCAGAGAAGAGCAGCCCAAGTATACAGAAACACAGGTACAAAAATGGTGATTTTAACTACTCTCCAGACAAGGATTAAAAACACTGGCTGAGCAAGATTGTGATAGGTAGGTGCTCTGATTTATAGAGCAGCATGTGAAATTCAGCATTGCATCCAAACTGCTGCAGGGTTGAAGATCTGTCCACCTTGCATATATGCAGCCCATGGCAGTATTGTCTCTGGAAAATCTTGCTGAAAACTGGAAATCCACAGAACCCTCCTCACATGGAATTGAAGTCCAGCTGCTAGGAAATGGTTAACTCACTCCTACCGACTGGAACTAAATGACTACAACTAAAATGCTAGTCACATTTCTAAGGATATGCTAATCTCAAACTGTGGCTACCTAAGCAATTTCTGAAAATAGTAGAGTGTACAAGTAGTCAGTCAGAAACCAGAAAAAGTAAGTCTTAACACAAGGCATTAAAACAAAGAGAAAGTTTCTGGGAAAGTACAGAAACTGCAGTCTCTGTGCCGCTTGTTCTTAGCTTTTCCATTTGCCAGCTGGGAAACGGGATGGTAGGAACAAGCAGCTAGAAAAATTGCATTTGGGCAATTTGTAAAAAATTCTGTAATAAGGTTTCAACTTCAGTTAAATGTGAGTGCAATTGATTTTTTCCTCCTCTTCTTGTTAATATCCCAGTGATGTCATAAAGACATGTCACATTAGACCGGTCAGATTTCTGTAATGTCAATAATGGTAGAAACATGAAAAAAACACAAAGCAAAACAGACAAACAGAAAAGCAGGAAACTTATACTCTTTAAGCAAGAAATCTAAGTCTGTTCTTCAGTAAACTAGAAATCCTTCATTAATAAACCAGAAATTTTAAGTATACCCCTCAAAATCTGTTAAAAAAATAAGATTATTTTACTGGAAAGGATGATTTCTAGTTTGTAATTTCCCTTATCATTAAGAATTATGCACTGCACTCAGCCTTACTTGCAGTTTTGAAGGATAAATTCTATCCATCTATAAAGAGATGTTAAATACACTCTGTATTTTTTAACAAATCAAGTTATCATCTAACCTTTTGATGACGGAGTTTCTCAAAGATAGACTGTAGTCACCTCCATTCACAGCAGCATGCAATACAAAATAATATCTCATTCTTGACATGATTGCAGAAATTATCTGCATCAGGAAGGAAGAGTGAAAACATTTAGCTGAGTATTCACTAATTTTTAAGACGCTATTTTGCACATAAAAACAAGGAGAAAAGAGGAGGAAAACAATTTGAGTAGTTGTGCAAAATTGCAGAAATGCACCCTTCACGTAGAATATGTATTTCTGTCCTTCCATGAACAGGGACAGAAATGAGAGTACAGTTAAGTACTTTGCAGTACTTAAACTGAAGACCAGCTTACTCCTGAAAGATTCTCACAACTTTAAGCACACCCAATCTCTATATACTCCAAATTCTAAATATTACCTACTTTTAGTCCATTGCTTTTTAAGAAAGTACAGAAAAAGATGTTCCCAGCATCTTAAATGAGAAGATAGTTTAAGAAAGTAACAAAAAGGAGGTACATCCTCAATTCTCATGGAAATTTCCATGGTTTCTTCAAGAAGAGGAAACACCAAGCAATTACATGTCTGAAACATTGATTTGGACCATGATTTAATTAGCAAATTACACCTTTGTAGAACTTTTCACAGAATGATAGAGGAAAAGAAAGTAGGTCTTCGATTCGTCATTCTTAATTATCTCTCTATCAGAATTGTTATTTAATTAATGTCTCTGATTAAGTTTGTTTTATTAAATTATGAGATCTGAATCATACTATAAGACCTGTATGGACTTATGAATTTTAAGAGGCAAGGAAGCTAGTCCAGTATGTGTCAGCTTGACATCTAAATTATTCATATTTTTTGCTTTAAAAAAATTTGCTACTTGAATAAGAACCATTGTACAATTGTATGGCTGCTCTGTTGTCTTTGACTTTAGCCTGGAATTATGAAATAACAATATTCATAGAACCCTAATTTTTAATCAGTTAGGTTTACTAACAACCCTTAAGACCGAGTAATTTTCACAAAGAAGGGTTTGGAATATTTACTTTGTTTTGATTCACATAGTGTTTNGAAGTTGCAAGTTATAGAAAAACAGAAGAATAAATTAAAATAGTTACATGGTATGAACATTTATTGTTGTGACAATCATAATAAGATAAAGATGGTGGTTTTGCCTTTCGTTAGTAGAGTAGTTTTGGCAATCTCATCTTTATCTCACTAGAATTCTTGTCACAGTCATATTTCTTTATCTTCCCATTAACTATTTAGACACTTTAAAAGTTCCTTAAAGATCAACCTTCAGCAGTTTATGTCCAAGAAATGAGATGAAAAATGTTGATACGCAGAAAATT
>VWZS01007292.1:87880-145305 GCA_013397075.1 Rhabdornis inornatus
ATTACATATCACTGTAAGGCTAAGGATAAAAGTCATAAAGCCAAGGCATTCACAATAAATGTGCATCTTGAAGAGCAATGTTTAACAAAGTCCTTGATTCATTATCATCTTGATAGTTGTTTCATTGTTGATGCTGTTCATGTTCCTTTGTTTCATCAATTCAAGTACCTCTACTATAATCCAATGTACCAATAAGTAGGGGTAAAGGAAGGAGTTCTTACTGATGAAGTTATTAAGAGAATTATGCTTTTTGTTTCTTGAAAAGAGTTAAAATTTGGCTTTCATATTGTTCTTTTGCTGCAATAGATATTTCTTAGAATCACTAAAATTTACATATTATAGTATTAGAGTTATTAGAATAACTAGGATTTACTAGAATTCCTAGAATTAACAGCATTATCTCTAGAATATGCCCCAATGAAAGGACAATGAACCTCTCAATTACAAAATAAAATGTCTAAAATATTCCAAGTTCATTTCAATAAGTGCAAGCTTGGAAAGAAAATAAAAACCTACAAAGATTGGAAATAACTTTCTGGATACCTCTTTTCTAATATAAAAATATTTCTTTACCCAAGCAAAAATATATCCCTAAATATGAGCAAACCAGATGATTCTCCAGTCATAACAAGACACTGAGTCAAGTTTGTTCATAAGGTGAATTAATTTCCAGTGTGGGCACTTTCAGCTACTACCAGAACATACCCCAAATTTCCTGTATGGGCAATAGATTTGTGTTGTTCGTCTAAATACCTTTGATTCATTCATGCAACATTCAATAGGACTAGCTCTAAGGGTAGACAAAGAAGTTACAGTGACAAGGAAATTTGCTTCATTGCAAGTTACCAGAGAAAACCTTTTCCAGTTGAAATTACTAGCTTAATCCCACTAATATTTATAGAGACATTTTAATGGCCGGTAAAGTAGAGTGTTTTCTATTCCACCTTGAAAATAGGCTGGTTCTGGCCTAAATTATATTCACGGAAGATTTCATGACGTATTTTTTTATGTTACATAAGCCATTTGAATTTTCTATTTATGATTTATAGTGGTTACATGTTTCCCTCCTCAGTTTAAGAGAAAAAACACAGAACTTTATGTCTAGTTCTAGACAGAATCAATAATAAAATCAATAAGAAACAATTCAAGTTTGATGTCTATTCTCCTAAAGATTAATCCATTAGAAGATTACACTTTTAAAGAAACCTGTTTCACAAAACTGGTGAAACTAAAAATTTCTTCAGAATTATATTGCCCCACACAAACGGTTTGCTGTATCTCCAGGCACATGAACTCCATAGTTTGCAGCAGTGACCTGCTACACTAATAACTCATCATGAGTTTTATCCCTCCCTTATGTATCAGCATAAAGGGAATTAGCTGCAGTGCTGCAGCATCTCAACACTTCAGTATCCATCAAACTCCCCACTTCCAGACACAGCTGGAGAGGGGCCATGCCAGGCTTTGCAGACCAGGCTCACATCAATCCTCTGCAAGTGGGAGCAGCAAAAGAAGTGATTTGATTATCCTGGTTTCCATATAAGAAACCAACAGTCCAGGAAAATAAGGAAAATTGTATGAGGGGTCCTCGTTAGAGAAGGGATCTGAACTGGGATTGTGGAAATTTGGCTAGTGTTGGGGTACAACTGTGCAGATCTCTTTTTTTATTCCTAAATAAAAGCATCTGCCTTGTTATGACAGTGAAATCTGTACTGGACTGTAGGGTTCGCAGTACAACATGGGGCAAAGCTTTCCTTCTGCTAAGCAGGAATTCAGATCTTCTGGGTAATGTCTCCCAGACTACTCAGAACAGGCAGGGAATTTCCCCCAGTTTTCACCATGGTATTATTACTGTAGCTCCACAACATGGAGCTGGATGACCTAAAAGCATGTTAATGCTGCTGCAGGACACATTAAAGTCATACAACAGCATTTTCCCTGAGTGGGTGTATTCAGCTTGTTTAATAAAGATTATGAGTGACTGCACCCTTTTTTTGGCTATGACACAACTGAAGGATAGAGAAATTTAATAGCATATTAGTCATCTGCCCAGAGGTAAAGTATTTCATAATGAACTGAAAAGCCAGAAAATTGTGTCTATGTGTGTGTTTTAATATTACTCTGTTCATACTAATGAAATTTATGCAAAGCACCACAAAAACTGATGACTGTACATCTATAATGTGACTGAAAGACACTGCAGGTTGCATGAGGGTGAGGTGTTAAATTATTCGTTGCATGTCAAGTTTGTTTTTTTCTTTTAATTGCTTTCCTGGTATTTTGAAATTATTTCTGCTGTTTAGTGTGAAATTATTAGCATAAAGATCAAGAAAAGAAACACATTTTTGTTTGTGCTGCACTGTGTGCCCTGCACAATGAAGATGGCAAAGGCAGGAATGTCCCAAAATGTCTGTAGGCAGAAAACTTTGCACTTTTTTCATCTTTTGAAGAACATGAGCAAGCTAGATGTGCGTACAAGTGAGGGGGAAGCAGGGAAGGATGTGGTGATTCAGAGGACTGGCAGTGGAATAAAGAATATATGGTAAAAGAGTTTTGCTTGCAGGCGTAAGGGTGAGTGCTGGCACGGCCAAACTGCTTGCTCACCTTTGGAGCCCAGAGCCCTGAGGCTTGCCCCATGTGCCTTACAGGTGTTGGGTTTGGCTATGTGTGATGTGGGGACAGCAGGACAACTGCTGAGACTGCCCTTATCCTTGCCCATGCACCACCAAGGTGACATTGCTGGTGAGCACCAGAAACTTGGGTTTCCCAGCTTCTTGGACTTGGCATAGCTGTCTACATTTCTGTGCTGTCAGCCTGGTGCCAAGGAGGAATGGGTACATGCCTTTTACATCCAGCTGGGGCTAGAAATCAGCTGAGGGTCCAAAAAGCCGAGAGTGGCCAGGAGATCTGCAATCTTGGCTACTTCACATGAGAGGAAGTTCTCCCATTCTACCTAAGTGTATGTGATACCAGTGCTCCTCAAAATCCTCCGAAGAACCGATCTTGGGAGCCCCATCTGCCTAGTGAGCCCCTAATTCTTCCTATGGAAACAGCTGCTCATTTGGGGTTTTTGCTGGGGTGAGGAATAAGAGGTGGCTCCCTTCAGCTGGAATGCCTCTCCCACTGGAGGATTACTCACAGTGTCTGGGTGCCAGCCAGGAGCCGGATGGCAGGGTGATGCCTCACAGGTCTAGGTCTCCTCCTGCAAGTACAGATCTGCGAAAGCTGGCATGCTCCCTTCTCTTGTGAACAGCAATCTCCAAGCTGGGCTGCCAAGCGTGCTGGAGAATGTCCACCACTTCACCTGGCCTTCAGCTGAGGCCATCTGATACATGGTCAGGGACAAGCTCACAGGAGGCCACCATGATGTGGCCATCAGTTGCCCGTGACCAGAGAGAGAAAAAAAGAGAAAGGACAAAAATGCATCATTTCATATTTTTAACTGGCAGTTTTTAAAAACTTCCTGTGAGTGCCTTGGGAACTAGATAATAAATTGATGTCTTCGGATTTAATTTTCTGGATTTCTATTGAATAGCTTTTAATAGGATTTTTACCAGTAGGTGTGTTGTTGCATGAGAACCTAGTGGCTGTTGAGTATTTTAAAACCTACAGTGATTATCAAGTTTTCTCCAATCATCTTCAGTGAAAATTTTATTCTTGTTGGCAGTATGCACCCAAGAACAGGTTAAGAAAGCCTGGAAGAGCCTCTTGCTCATATTAGAGCACGATGCTTCAATGAGCAGCTGCAAATTGTTTTATGGAAAGAGCAGTAAAAACTACAGACCCAAACAAATGGGCATGTGCTGCAGGCAGCTCAGCTTAGAGCAAAGGTGTGCTTAAATGTATCACTAGACTGAGGCATTACAGTGCAAATTATCTCACTACTACCAAAATCAAGATTCCTAAATCAACTCACATATGTCTGATGTCTTAACCCCAGTGCTACTGTGATTTTTTAAAATTAATGTATAGAAATTAGGTATAAAATATAGATAATATAAATATATTTAGGTCTTTAATCAATTTAATAAAATTAGAAATACACAAACAAAAATACCCTTGCTCTCAATCACCACCACTGTACAGTGGAGCTATCTATTTTTTAATTGTTCAGAATGCACAGTTTGGTAGAACCATGCTTGATAAACCCCAAAAGCTCTTTTTAGCTGATTCTGATTTTTTTTAAACTCAGTTTTCAACATCTTTATTTTCTTTTGAGTCATGCTTAACATTAATGATTCTTTAAGTTTGGATGCAAAGGTTTTGTTTTCTTCGGGTTTTGAGGTAAGCAGAAAATCTGCAAAGATGGTCATCTTGGTCCTGAAAAAGTCTTATGCATGAAATTTTAGAGTACGTGAAATTTTTTATTTTCCTAGTGAGGGCAAAGCATATTCACTCATGAGGGAGAAGACAGAATTCTTTGGCTTGTTAAAAATCACCTTTCTGGCTGCATGCCTGGGCAAATGAATACTATAAATTATTCTTTCTAGAAACCAGTGCAAAAACCTGAAACAGTATAAGAAATTTATTTATTTTCATAATAGCATGATAGTTATGGAATTCTAATGCAGTTGTTGCTGTTTTAGAACAAGTACATTTTACCTAGCTGTAAGGAGGTTTGCTTTTCTGATTTTTAATTACAGTTTGTAGAAACGGCCTAAAAATCAGATCTGTGCAGCATCAAAGCATTGTGCTACAAAGGGCCTGAGCTTATTATGTATTGACTAACATCAGAAACAAACCCTTCTGAATTCAAATAGAATTGATATTTGCCTGTGCTTCTCTTACTGCTTACTAATAAGTATTGTTTAAAAGTTTTGCACTCCTACTTACTCCTGCTTTCATGTCATGTTATTGATTGTTTTGCAAAATCTCTCAGTTGATTTTGATGGCAGGATGTTAGTTAGAAACTCGGAGATAAAGTACAATCCCCTACGTGTTTTTCTTCAGAAATTAAAGAATTATTTTCTTTACACTGCCTAAAACAAAAGTGTGATTTCTGGGGCTCAGACTTCACATGTCAAAACTCAGCTTTTCCATAATGTTCCCCCTGATTTATGGTTTTAGAAATGGCTAAAAAAAAAGCGCTTTCTTTTCCCCCCAAGCAGACATACAAATATGTAGTTCACAATTTTTCCATCTCATTTATTAAAATTTACTTCTTGTTGGTTTTGTTCTGTCCCAAAATAGATCATGATAAAAATACAGTCGATATACCCACGTAACTTACATAAAAATTATTTCAGTGCCTAATAAAAATGTTTTAATTGGGAAAGAGAAATTTATCCATTTGTAAAGAAATTTTCAAAAGCCATATGAGATAACAACCACACATGATAAAAGTTATTTATTAAGGAAAGCGTATTTCAAGCTTCCACAAAATTTCACTGAAATAATGAAAGCAGCTGGTGATGACAGAGTGGGCAATGTAAACACAATTTTGTGGATAGGTCACAGTGTATTCACACACACAGAGTACTGAGAAAGTATGAACAAGCTCCCCAAGAAAGGTCAGAGATTTTGTGGAGACTTTTGTATCTCACCCCACCAATAATTTATAAACAGGAGGGAAGGAAAAGGCTTAAGCAAGTTATGTAACCCAGCCTAACACAGTCCCAGACATTACATACCATGACTGCTTTTATAAAGGATCCCATAGCAACTTGAATTATTTCTGAAATGTCTGTTAATAATGTCTATTATAAATCAGGTTAAATGTAATGTCACGTTTTTTAAGCATCAGTATGCTCTTGTGAGTCATTCTTACTCATCCAGGCAACCTCTTTTTAGTGTAAAGGGATGGTAGGCAGATACACTTCAATTGTACCTCTTTTGATTTTTTTTTAAATTAAATTACTACCTTGTTTACCATGTTCCTACTTGTTAGGTGAGAAGGAATATGTCCTAAAATGCTATAAATTAAAGCAGGAATATGAAGTTCAATTGTAGTATTACATAGCCTTACAGACGATTATGGAGATCTGTCAAACCGAAAAATAGCAAGGGATTTTTCACCAGACCCACACAAAAACACTCTCTTTCACTACAACAGAGCATGTAAAATAATAAATGAAATAATAAATATTGGAAAATGGAGAAATAAGGAAGACCTAAAATACAAATGAAAAAATATGCCAAGTATGTCTGGAAAGAAGAAGACAAATTTATTTTTTGCCAAGCCTTTGAACTCCCCTGCAAGAGCATTCCCAAGTCTGCATTGCTGTGTGTGATTCTGAATGATCTATACAGAAAAAGGAATCAAACAATTACTAGCTAACTAACTAACTAGAAATCCAGTGAAAATACTATCTAAATGAACTGCTTCGAAAACCCATTTCAGATAAGAAAAATAATCTGCTTCAGATATACTACGTTTGTAAGAGCATTGGCATAAACGGAAGAAACAGAAGAGGAACAACTGAAACACTTCAGAGAAAACACCACTACCTATTAATGGGTAAAAAACACAGGCTTCATGCTACAGCTCTTTGGAACACAAAATGTGGACCAGAATCAGGAAAGTGTCTGGGAACAGAGCTAGGCTTCCAAAGACCTGCAAGAGCAACTTAATCTTGGATGCTTCTTGTCCAAACCCAACAGCCTGTGGTGGCTCTGAGACATGCAGAGCAGTAACTACACTAAGAGCTGTACATAATAGCTGTACCAGACATCAGTGGGGGGGGTCCCACACAGCCACAGTTTGACCCTGAAGATCACTCTGTTCAAGATACAGTTCCCTTTCCCTTTCTCTTTCCCTTTTCGTTCACTCCAGATTCTATCCATCTCTTTTAAGATTTATATGCTGTCTTCTTCTTTGCAAAGTGCCTCTCAGCACTGTGTAAGACCCGAGGACCAAGGGGAAGGACACCAAGTAAATCTACTCTTTCCAGCATTACAATATGGGACAACTCAAAAATGACAAAAAATGGTTTTGCAGCCCACAAAGTCCCATTTCAAGGAAAATAATCTGTTTTCAGATTTTTAGCTTTACAGTCAAGCCTTTACTTTTTTCCTGCTTTATGTATGTTTATATATAAATACATATGCTTTCATGTGCATATTTCTGTGTTTGGTACATACAGAGAAGCACAGAAACATATGGGCTTCCTCTCCTTTCCTCTTTCACAAAAGTGCTGATATAATAGCTTATAAAGAAGCCTCTTACCACAAATCTGATTTTAGTGCTTTCATTTAAATTGGTATCTAGAGTGAAATACCCATACATGTGCATGCGTGTGTGCATACACTTAGATAAAGGAGAGGTAATATTCTCATCCTTGTGACTCCCTGTTTAAGGGGAAATTGGACCTGGGAGCAGTGATCAGCATACCTACTCTGCTTACAGAACATTAATATCTGTTTTGATTTTTGATGACTTATATAAGTCTTAGATGATCACATATTTTTGCTGTTCTTCTGTCCATCATAATTAACAAGTAAAGAGAAAATTCCATAAATCATTGTTACACTGCACATGTAGAAGACCTAGTTTTCAGCAATGGATATCTTTGGCCGTTCAAATCCTCCCAATTTTGTTCTCAAGGTAGACAGGACATGCAATGATGCCTAGTTTCAAAGTTATTTTTTCAGACTAATGCTTGTGCTTTAAAAACAGCAGGAACTTTACCTTTAAGAATGTAACTTGCTTCGAATTTATCTTGAACTTGAAAAGAACTTGAAAAGTGCAGCTATTTTCACACCGTGCTGAGCATGTAATACAATAAAGTGGACTACTTCAAGTCCTACAAATAAAAAATTATTATTTTGTGCTTCAGCTGATGTCTTGCCTGCCAGTGTTTAGGGAAATGCTTTAATTTTCTACAATAAAAATCACCAAAACTCAAATAAATGTTCTGTTATCATTCCAAAATTAAGGCATGAATGGAAGGCCTGTGCACCTTATGCCTACTCCGGCATATCGCATAAGCACTGCAAATGCAAATATTGCAGCTGTATACAGCATTCACACATGTTAATATTTACAGTTGAATTAGTAAATTTTTGCCATTTTTTGTATTCCAGTTTGTCTGAATTATGAATATAGCATCAGATTGGTGTGAGTGGAAAAATGCAGAAGTATATAAGTGACATGAACCAGCAGTTAATTTATGTCAAGGCTAATCAACTGAACTGTGATATTATTGCAACTGTTGACTTTATAGTCTGTTTTGCTGTTAATACTTGAATTATCCCATCCCTTTTGGAAATATTGAGGTTTGCAGGCTCGAATTCTCTATCCAAACAACCTGTCCTTTGCAGACAAAAAAGTGAAACTCTTCACCAGCACCCAGTGCGTAGGTAACCTTGTAGTTAAAGGATCATTGTACAGTAATGAGAATATTGTCAGTCTATCTCTCTGCCCAGTTGGTTCCACTCCTCAGGACAACAGAAGTCTCAGCAGACTGATCTAAAATATTCATATTGCAGAAGGGTTTTCATGCAGTAAGCATAACTTTTGGGGTAGGCAAGGAATGCTGTGCGTTAAGTATTTCAGTACAAACTTCATAAAAGCATGGGCAAAGTAAACTCAGGCTGCTGAAAAGATGACCAGATTTCCTCTGGAGAAAGGTAAGGGTATAGGCAGATGATTTTTTGCAAAATTTTTCTTTCCTGTCCTATAATGTACAGCAATTAAAACTTCCCATCAAGTGCATCTAAATTCTGCATTTCAGTTACCTGTGTATTCCCCCCATTTTTTTTTGTTTCGTTCTGGTTTTGTTTTTGTTTTTTTGAGAGTATATACTTCAAAGTGCAAGCTGCACCTGGGAAGAAGGTATAAAACACCAGGAATCCAGGAGCATAATTGAAGGAAATCATATAAGGATTACAGTGTACAGTAATCTGAAAATAAACCAGCAGGTCAAAACTTTGGACAACAAGCAAACAAATGACCAAACTCTCGTGTAAAATAAAACAATCAAAAAAATCCCCTCTGAATTGCTGTCAGTGGTGGAACTAATGAAATATTAACTTGTATTTAGCATCTTCCAAATCAATACCTGTAGCTATTTCTTCCTAAACGTCAGCTTCCCCCAAAAATATTTGTGATATACTCTCATGCTTGTCAAATCCCTCTCTTTCTGCTCCCTTTTTTACCTCACATGCCAGAGGAAGAGGAAGCCAGATGTGGATTGCAATGACAGAGTGGACAGGGCACATATGCCAACCACCCAGCCTTTCAGGTGTCTGTATCTAGGAGGGTAGCTGAGCTCTCTGTTACCTGTCCAGACACAGATTTTCACAAAATTCATAAGAAAATTCATGCATTCTTCAGTCAAATTTGTTTGAAATTGGTGAATCAATATGATAAGAATTTGCTCAGAGAAAAATGGCAGATATAAAATGAGATGGAACACAGCACAGAATCCTTAGAAAGAATGAGAAAAAGGAACCTACCCTGGGATGTTATTCAGAGGAGTGGTATATAGCAGACTTGGAAGATAATTATCCTAATATTCGTTACAGATTTAGTGCCATATCCTTTCTTGGATCTGACTTTGAAAGAAAGATTAATTGCACTGCATTCCAAAAATACGGATGGTAACAGACTGGGAAAACAAGCCCTATAGAATAAAAAGTGAGATGAGTGGACATGTTTAACTTGGATATAAAAGTACAGACATGGCAGATTATGTAAAGGAGTGTTTAATGAAGTGATCAGTTGCCTTCCATGCTGGGAAAGAAGAGATTGGCTTCATTAGCAGCAAAAAATTCTGCATGAAATCAGTCAAATAAATTTTCCAAAACAGTGTGTGATCAGCTGCCATGAAGGCTTTTAACAGGAATTTACAGAAGCATAGTTTCTTGTAGAGACTTTCAGCTTTATGTTTCTGTCACTGTGTCTTGAACCTTTTTTTGGGGGAGATTCTGGGGACACAGTAAGGACCACTACAGTTACAGCAGCACAGCTTGGGCTCCATTTGCATGATTTGCTATACTTCTAAAAACGTTCTCCACTGATAAATCTTAGAAAAATCCATTCAAGGAAAAGTGAATCTTGATGCAGGCTTCAGTTAATTTTGGCTCAAGATCTGAACGCATGAAAAGAGTCTGCTTGTGTATTTTAACATCTAACAGGGAGAAATGCTTCTTGTTCATGGTCACAGTTTTATCAAGCCAGTGAAACAAATTCAACTCAAAGAAAGTAAAAAAATAAATATTTCAAAAGTTTTTCCGTTCTTGGTATTCCAGTCTAAAGATTAAAACAGCAAAATTTAAGCTGTATGTATGTATGTAACCAGTTCCCAATAAATATTAATAGTGAGTTTTGTTTAGTGGTTATTCCTGTCTTCCACCTCTCCCCAAACACTTTTTAAAAAACTAGTTGATGACTGTGGAGGCACCTCTTCATTTATGGAGAAGTGATTTTATTCCATCATTCACTATAGGGCAAATTGGTCTCAAGCAGTTTTTTGTTTTGTTTTGTTTTTTGGGGTTTTTTTGGTTTTGTTTTTTACCTGGGGCATAGTAAAATTTCATTCCTGAAAATCTGATCACGTATGGACAATCCTTGCTTACCTAAACATTTACTGGTTTCAAGTGAGACTTTTGCATTCGTAAAATCTCATGAGCAGATAAACTCAAAGTTCAGGATCTAGAATCACATTCTGAATATAAGAGTTGAAAGGCAGATTCGTTCTTGCTTGCTGCACCATAAAGGGGGTTGTACTACAAGATACTATATAAGAATTTTAAAATGGGGAAACTGGGATGCAGCTGAGATAATTTTTAAAAATTGGATTTGAATAAGATCATGTTAAATTAGCTTATAAATATGTATATCATTCATGTTAATCCATCCATTCATTGTATACATAAATGTCTATGAAATCTGGGGGTTGGGTTTTGGAAAAAATAAAAGACCAGAATTGTGCCCGCTTTTACATATACACTTCATGTTTGATGAACACATCAATTTCTTGTCCTTCATGTGTTAAGTCTGACAATAGTTATTTTATGACTATGGTCCTGCAAACCAAAGTACTAATTGAACAATCATTCCAAACTTTGAAATAACAAAGAAATAAATAGGAGATCTCTCATATTAGTGCTCAGTATAAATTGTATTTAACATGGCAATTGGAAGGTGGATCAAAGAATCAACCAAAACAGTTGTGTAGTGAAGTCTGCCCACATTATTCTCTTTAATCTGTTTATTCTCTTTAATCTGTTTATTCTTTTATCTGTTTAATTTTCCAGGAAGAAACCTCTCTAAATGCAGTGCTTTGAAAATCTAAATAGCGGTACATCAGCCACACTGTTTGGCAGCTCTCAAGTTGTTCTGATTGGTAAGGTAATGTAACCATCCTTGTAAGAGGATTTCAGGGACTAAGAGCCCTTAGCACATGCATTTCTCTAAGTATACATGAGCAGTCCAATGGAAGCAGACACAGTAACTCCCATGCAAAATGTCTGGATGGATCTGAGGCCAAGAATTACACCTATAAGAGAGGAAAGAGAGGAAATTCCACAATAATCATTGGAGCACTCTCAGAGGAAGAATAGAAGTTCCAAGGCAGCAGCAGCTTCCTGAACATCAGCCCTGAGCTGCACCATTTAAAGTTTTCATGTTTGGTTTCAAGTTCATTACACACAGGGTCAAAGGATGAAGAAGAACACCTCTAAGATGACAGTGCAAAATTTGTCCCACCACAGCAAGCCAAGCTTATGTTTGTGACCCCAAAAACTGTTGCATTATTTGCATGCTCAAAAGATATCAAAATCAGCAAATCTATCTCTCTGCTAAAAATTTCAGTGCCAAAAACCATACAATTGACTCAAAGTAAAAAACATTTCAAGTGAATCACTCATCTTGGCAAGCCCAGACAGAGCACTGTTAAGTATCAGTTGGCCATCATAATGGCTATCTCTCTTTAGGAACTTAGTATCAACAGAACCAACACAGGCCAATCTCATATGCTGGGCCCAGACCTGTTCTCTTTCCTCTGGTAAAATTCCCACAGGTAGCAATAGAAGTTCCATGTTTAAGACCTGTGCAGCTCTGCCATTGTCTGAAGGCCAGAGCCAAATCTTCTGTAGACAACAAATAGCTACACACATTTTGATATTTCTCTGCATTTTGTCCCAGCTAGAGACACTCTAATGAAGTCTTTTACAGGATAAAAGAAATGGAAAAAGGTGTGGCCTCCCTCCCCTGATGCAGTTTATGCACCAGTTTACCAATCCTTCCTAACCCCCTCTCTACACCCATGGTCAAGTTACTCAACAGAAGTTTTGCCCAATGTTCAACATTTGATTTCTGCCGTTCCTAAATTTCAAGTGGGTGATCCCTGAAAGACATCAGGAAAAAAGCACTGATTGACTGTAATAATTGGAGGTGACAGTCCTGTCACCATCATAGTACAGATGACCTCTCTCATCTACAATAAGCCAAAACTGACATACAGCTCAAGCTAGAGCTGCTTCAGTTAAGCAACACCAATTCTGGCTTATGGCAATCAGATGATCAGTTATTAGCCAAAACTCTCTGCAGTTCTCCAATAAGTCAGGATCTTTCACTAAATTTAGCCACAGACACCCTTAAAATGGAAATCAGCTGATGATAAGTTAGTTTCATGAGCACTAGTAGAAAAACTTAACCAATAACTAAGGTATTGAAAACACCCTTAAGTGAACTGATGCTGAAGAGGAGGAATTTTATCTGTTTACATGTTTTTCTGTAGTTCCCACTACTGAATTTCTAATATCATATTCAATCTAGAAAGCCAAGTATGCTCCAAGTTCAGAATGGTCACACTACTTCAACCAGAGCTCAGAGATTTACCTTCTAGCTCTTTTAGATGACCTGCTTGGATGCAGTTGTCCTCACTGAAGGCAAGTGTATCTGGTGGGACAATGCTTTGCAAATCTTCTATAAACTATACAGCACAAGTTATAAAACTTACCCATAAACATTTCAGAGACCATCAGGTGGGAAAAAAAAAGCCATATGTTGCTTACAAATAACCATTAAAAGTCTTGCAGCTTGGAATATCTTTGTTATTTCATTGGCCCAACTATCCTGCATTTATTTTCAGCAGAATACACTGCTTTGTACTCCTAAAAATTACCATGCATTTGTTTGGGTGCAAAATCCCTCTGATTTTCCATCCCACAGACTGTTGAAGCAGATAGATGTAGCAATGGCAAAATGCTTCCTTGGCTCTGTAAAATTATGTGGATAGTGGAGTATTTTTCCATGAAGCTCTTAGCGACACTAATTTCAGAAACTGCTGTCCAAAATCAACAGAAAGAGCTCAGACTCTCATCCAATGTAATTAGTGAATAACCTATATTTTAGTATTTATCAATGTTTAATTTCAGTCAGAAAATAAAAGTAAAATTCATGTTGGCATTTTAAATTAACAAATAAGGAATAGTTAGTACAGAATATCTTCCATGTCATGGAAGTAGAGTTTTATAATGAAATAGCAATGGCACCACAGGTGTGAACAAAGCCAAGCTCAGTCCTGGTTGTCACCAAGGTATCAGAAGGACTCCCTTGCTATGATCAAACAATGATAATGTTTCATTTTAGACTTCAGATTAGCCAGTGTGCTGACTTCTGCAGTTATTTCGATTAGGAAGATGAAAAAAATAAATATATACAACAGATCTTTTCCCTGGAATCTAACAGAAAGAGAACAGCAGCATTAAGTCAATCAACAGTGTGCTTAGAGGACTCTGCACGTGAGAAGACCCTGACAATTCCCTTCTCCCCATATTATTGCAACCAGTTAATCCCCTGACACTACGCAGCTTAGCCTTGCTGTAACTTCCTAGCCACCACTATTCAAGACTACATTTAATGACCCCTTCCACATAGCATTTTGGCAGAAAGGATGCTGAACATAGCTACAGGGCCAAATCACATCTCCAGCTGTCTCTAATTCACCATCTGATAGATCCTCCAGTATAACAATTCCATCCCTACAACTGCCTTTTTCTTCCACTGAACCTGGCAAAACATCACTAGGACTAACACTAGAAGTGCAGAACAACAGGTTCAGGCAACTACCTTTCATAGACAGGGATGAAAAGAAAAACAATCAGGAGGTATGATATAATTACAGGGTAATAAAACCGTAGACATTGTTAATACATTAATTTAACATTTGGATTTCACATCTAGGTGTACAAATCCACAGATGTCCAATTGTTACCATTTTAGGTTGGAGAAAGCAATTTTTTTGACTGATGCCTATATTTTTTTCAGCAGTGACAGAGGAGAAAAGGTATCAGAAATATCACTGAGGGAAGCTTGTCTGAGTTACACAGTAAGCAAAAAGGATAAAGTAAAACCTCTCAATGTGTCATAAAGATTTAATTTATCTAGTTATGAAAAACACCCTACTGGAGGAAAATTGTTTATATAAAAAGTAGGAAGGGTAAAATGCTACTGCTACCGTAAGATGTGTCCCTGACATCCAATTTTTTGATTCCTTTCTGAACATTTGTGCTGAAATTCTGAAACCCTTGAAAAACATTGTTCCTGATGAGGCCCATAAAAAGCACCGTTCTCACAATTCTCCTGGCTAAAACTTTGGCATTCTCCAAGCAAATCTCCATGGACAGCAGAGGGAAGAACATTCTGGCCTTAATTTTGAAAGGACCAAGGAAGGCAGCTAATGACAGTGTGAAGAGATGATGCTTGCAGGAAGGGACAGTGTGACACAGAAGATCTGTAAGTGTTGGGTGGGAGGGAACAGTGGTGAAAGGACAGAAAAAGGGGAGAGATGCTGAGTTTGTTCCAGAGAAAGCCTGTTTAGCACAAGAGGAAGACTACAGGAGTCAGTGACATCTATGTAATTTGGAGATGTGTCAGCTAATCATTCACCAAACTCAGAGCAGGACCAAACTTTACAGCCAGTAGAAAACTCACAGAGTTTTGCCAGTTGCTGGTTTGAACAAAGTGAAAAACGTAAGCCTCTGAGAATACCAGACATTTTTATATCCAGATTAAGACTGTGAAACTTTTTTTTGATTTGTCTAGTTTAAGCTACCTTTTCTAGGAAGCAGCTCTGAGACTCCTCGGGAACTGGACACACAATTGTTCTTCATTTGCTTTATTTTGTATTTGAAAAATACAAGGAAAAATGCTTTGAGTGAAAGAAGAAAAGCTAGTGTTTAAATTAGTGAAACACATTAGTGCTCAAATAGCTGATCCTGTGTGTTGAAGAAACAGATTTGTGCCTTTTTCTTGTTACAACAGATGCAAAGCTGCCATAAAGCACTCCACCCTTTATTTAAAGTGAGAGTTTCTGGATATGAAAATCACCAGGCTACAAGCCATTTATGCCGCCTACAGAAGACTGAGACATTCCAACTATGCTCTATTTCTCTTATCAACAGTAATAACTGTAAATAACTCATGGTTCTGATGAAGTCTGAAAAGTCTGTTGCAGTTTGTTTTAAAAAAAACAAACCAACACCAAAAATCCAAAACCCAACCAACAAACCTCCCTCAAAGTGAAATTACAAAAAAACTGATACCTGCACAATACTGTCAGGAATCCTGTATAAACTTGTTAGGAATAATCTTGAATGTCTGATAGGTGGGAGAGAAACCTCTGAGCGACAGCAATAAGGTAAAAACAAGTAAAGTATAAATATAGCCATTACAGCAACAAGGTTTAGAGATTACCCTGTGAGGTTTAGGGATGCAATCCCTTTTTGTCCTGATGGAATAAATGTATGCTGCTGTGAATTTCACTGTATTCTCCAGAGTTTATATGCTGCTTTTCTGCATAACTGTGTGGACAAGTTTAGTAGACGCATTATATTTTTCGAATTATCAAATTACCCGTTGCAAATTATCACTTTCAAAGCTCATTATTTAAAAATAAATAACCATTCTGTCTGATCAGAGGACGCGTTATACAACCTTTCAATGAAGGCAGAGATCTTTTCGAAAGCCATTTTACCCCCAGTTTCCTTTGGAGAGAACACAGTGCTTACTTACTTTTCTAACAGCAATCAAATGTCAGCTTTGAACAACATTTTAAAAGAATATTAAAAACTGGAAAAAAGTGAAAACAGTGGAAAAACTGCAGTTTTTACATGCTTGTTGTAAAATTTTATCTTGTCATCTCTTTCAAGGGTTACTATGCAAAGGGTAACAGTGCCCTTTGTGAAAATGAATTCTCTGAAAAAATATTGCCACAGTTATTTATAAGGATTGTTATAATTTTTTACCACAACACCTTTAAAGAAAAGCATACTAATTTTTAAAAAATCTATAGAGAACGCAAGTCAATAATATATTCTTAAAAAAATTCTCTATGTGTATATAAAAGTACATATATACACACATAGATATATAAATGTATATATATAAAAAGTAAACCCCAGCCTTACCTACAGTGAAAAATCTTGCAGTCATATAAGAATGAAGAGAGATGAAGATCACAAGAAGGAGGAAGGTGAAATCAGGAAGCTAGTTCCTACTTGAAAAACCACAGCTGTGAGGAAGGCTCTAAGTTGGTCTATGAATCAGCCAAACATCTGATCTCTGGTGGTAATTAAGTGCTGGAAAATAAATTCATCTGGAATCTTTTTGTGGAATAGGAGGTAGGAATAAAATAGAAGCCACATAAAATAACAAAACTCAGGAGCTTTTGGTAGATAACTTCTGTAAATGATTTAATAATTCCTTGGTAAAAATTAGAGGCTATAGAACACAAAGGAAAGACAGTTAAAATTTTAGCAGCAGTCAGTACTTTTTGATCTCCATAAATAAAGGGAAAAATGCAGAATTACTGAAATGGTAGAATTATATTTTTTAAAACAAAAATGCTCCTGTTGAAAATGTTTATGTGCTTTTTTACCATAGACACAATGAGCAGCTAAAGTGCAGGCTTTTTGCGATACACAGATAACATAGATATTTCTTCACAAACTGACAAGTAATACTACAACTCAAAGCTGAGGCACTTCTGATTTTCGCAAATGCAACAAAAAAGGTAAGTTCAAATCCGATTGTCTTGCTCTTCAAGGGCTCTATAAATGAAGTCTGATTGATGATAACTGTGACACTTCTATGCAAAAAAAGTAGGAAATAGATATGTACTTGCCCTATTTTGTACACAATAAGTACTTATCTATTATAGCTTTGATCTTCTATAGTGTTCCAAATTGCTTGAAATGCTAAAATTGACTTGAAATATGAAAATTACTTAGAGATCTTTAGCTATTTTAACATCTTTCTGATACATATATCAGCAAAGGTTAAAAATAATCAGAGAAGGAAGTAGTCTTTTTATTGCAAGTTATTTGATTCATTCAAAGTAAATAGAAGAACCAGAGCTGCACCATCTCAGTGGTGTATTTTCCTCTAAAATCAAAAGCACATAGAACGGGGCTGTTTTACTGGCCCCGTTCAAACGTTCAAATGTGTATGTTCAAATGTTACTCTCAAATTGGGAGGATATTTGTGTCCTTTAGAAATGTCAGATTCCCACATATGAAGTGGTAATTCTGTGACTTTGGAACATCCAATAATGTCTTAAGATACCAAAACCAACTGATAGCTGCAATCACCATATTATTTTTCTTTCAATCAGCAAGACTCTCTAAGAAGCATTACAAAACCACAAAGAAATATTACAGAAATATTACAATGAATTGTAAATTATACTTTAACAATTGTACAAAAATAAATTTAAATCTATTCTTACCTGCTGAGAATGTGAATGATATATTCCTCAGTTTGCTCTTCTGGTAATAGATTTTAAGGGGAAGGCAGTGCCAAAATGCTGTGCAGCTACGTGTCCTTATCACAGAAATGTATTATTAGAACAGACAGCATTCACAGGGAAACACAGCACAAACTGTCACAGTTTCCAAAAAACTTTACAACAGATGACTCTAAGAAAGAAGAATACAAAAAGTACCATGCAGAGAGTAAATTGACACACGAGGAAAATCAGACTTTCAAAAGGAGGTCATGAACCTTCTCCACAACAACATGGAAGAAGAAGAGAGTGCCACAGAATTTTGCAGAGGGAAAAATAATTTCAACAGGACAGGCCAAAAGATAGTGCAAATGTTTTATTGTTCAAAAGAAGCATGGACATTTAGTGCAAGAAAGCATACTTGATGGAAGCAAGCTAAAATCTGGTTTTGGGGCATTTTTCCCTTGTGTAGCATGGATGGAGACTGGACCTTGTTGAAGAGCAGCTGAGACTGGCTCCATTGGTTAGAGCAGGGTGTCAGTAAGATCTAGGTTGTGGATTCAATCCCTGTTAAGCCCTTTGCTTAAAAATTGGGTTTGATGATCGTTGTAGGTACCTCTCAACTCAGGATATTCTGAGAATCTGAGAAGCAGTGGTGCAAGATGGTAAGGCCACTATGGATTTTTGCTTCTGAGGACACTGGACAGTCATGCTCCTTTCCTGGCCTCCTTATGGACAGTACCACCTTCTGAATATGATCCCACCCCAAGGCGTAGTCCAGTTCACTTTTCATTCATGACAAAGTGATTTTCTTTCAGTTCTAATTTAGGTCTTTCTTAGATCAAGCAGATGCTTGCTCTCCCCTACTTCAACCTACAGCTAAGCTCAAGGTCTACTCTTGTCTCTGACATACTCATCAGTAGCCTATTAGCTTGATTACAGATCCAGTAGAGTCATCTGTTAAGATATGAAATAAAACGTTCCATTCGCTACCTCCAACTGCAGGACTTCAGTCTGAACATGCAGAGACCCAGACTCAACTGCGCGCAAATCAAGTAATTTATTATATAATATGTTCACCTACACACACAGAAGCTGCAGGTAGAGCCATCAGTCAGAGGAGGAGATCCCTAAGGGATGTGAGTGGGGAATAACAATTCCCTGGTCCCCAAAATTGAAAGTAAGGCAGTCCATCAGAGCAGGGCTGCCAAACACAGCCTTTCCATTCAAACATGCAGAGTAGCAGCACTGGTTATTGGGTGATATCCTTCTGTGTTTCAGTCTCACGGCAGCACATAACTTGAGACGAGCCTCCCATGGTGTCTACTGCCTGCAGCCCATCCATTCCTCAGGTTCCCCTCATCAGGCATCCCAAGACGGTGCTTTCCTAACTGTCGCCAGTCCCTCTTCAGTAATGAGGTTTACTTTAACCACACCCAGTTTCAATTACAGCTAGGCTGTGGTTTTATTCCTCATCAAAATGATTATGTGTAGGTGGATTTTGAAAGGCCCTGGGCTCCTCTCTGTTTTGAACAAATTTCACTACTGCTCGGAGGAGCTCAGAGGTGCTCCTGGAACTGATGCCAAAGCCACTGCAGAGTGATGGGACGATTTACAGATGCCCTTGGCAGGAGGGCTGGATTTTATTTACGCTTTCTCAACAAATCCTTGGACATCTTCTCCCCCTTCCTTTTTTAATACATTCCATGGATTATGATTCCATTCTACAATGTCTGCAATGTGAGAATCAACTGGGGTTTCCATGGGAGAACCAACAGGGCCTTCCATATAATTCTACAGAAGAGAGTAAACCACATTTTTCTGCTGCTTTTTTCATAGCTAAATTATCAGCTTGTGTTAACTGTCTCCCAATTTACATACAATCATATCAATTTGCTTACAGAGATGCAAAATATCACGGTAGCAGGAAGTCTGCTTGTAGATCATTGTTTCACCTATTTATGAATTTTCTCTCTTATAGCCTTCAGTCCTTACTACCATGATGATTTCCTTGTCTCCCTTCAAAAGTTTTTATTGATGAGATGACAAAAATGCTGTTGTTCCAGTGGCAGAGAAAACCCAACATTTGTTCCATTTTTCCTCTTCTTTTAATTCTCCTTAAAGTTGTCCAATCTTTACAATTGTGTCACTTGTCTCCATTTTTTGTTTTTGTTGTTGTTAGTTGGTTGGGTTTTTTTGTTTTTGCTTTTTTTCATAAGGGCCAGCCATGACTGAATGATGACAGGGAGGTGAGTCCAAATATGCTTTATATTTATTTTTATTCCACTCATCTGATTCAGGGAAGAAGATAAGGAGGACATTTCGCACATGCTGGAATTTTCAGAAGTGTATTTATTGTATGAAATGACTTTTCGAGATTCTTACTTAGCTGAAGAGCAAATTGCCTCTCTGATAATCTGTTGTTTAAAAAGAAATGTGTGTGAGATATATAGTGATATATATGGACAGAAAGCCACAGCCGGGATAGATTCCACTCCAAAAGGCGCATGGCTCAACCCAAAGAGCACCATGGCACATATCCATCATTCTGCAGATGCTTCCACATACCTGAAGCCGCATCTCGTGTAAAGAGACAAGCCAGTGCACAAAGGTGGTTGTAGATGTTATATAGCACAACGGCCTCAGGGATTCCTTCTGTCACTTCTGTAACCTATTTTTTCTGAGTTGTAAGAACCAAAATCAGCTCTGTGTAGTGCCCCAGCTGTGAAGGAGCAGCACAAATCCTGATTCGGACTTGGTGAATACCCATGAGCTGTCTCCTCAAGCATACTGCAAGGCCATTCTCAGGGTTGATTCTCAGATCAGCTGTGTGTGCAGGCAGAAAACCTGTCAGTGCAGTCCCAAATCCAGGGAAGGACTGCTTTCCTTGGGTCTGTCTGGTATGTGACAGATGGACTTACGCTGTCTGGAGGCCATTAGGTGCACTTAGACATGCTGCCCACAGGCTGACTTCAAAACCACTATGTGGAGTTGAAGATCTGAAAAACTTGCTTATTCCCAGGCATTTCTCAAACACCTGAGACTACCATAACAGCAAAAAATCATCTTCCTTACTTGCAGCTGAATCTCTTTTGCAGTAAATATTCTGGATACTCCCTGTTTTTAGACATGACAGTCATAAAATTCTATTTGTAAAAAGCCTAGCAAGCCAGAAATGGGCCTCTGGTATCCCTTAAAACAGTCTATCAACATCCCTTAGCAAACAACATTCAGTAGATAGTGGGGTTTTCTGTAATATTACATCTGTTGTCCTAGGCTTTTTATTTTATACTTTAGGCTCTCACATAACTTGTTCATTATGTTACAAAAAAATTGGTGAAATAAAAAAACTCCCTAATATCAATATAGCATTAAAAAGCAGACATTCTATATTTGGCCAGATACGTGGGGGAATAGCTCCTCCCAAATCCATCCATACTGAGTACAGGAACGTTTCTGTTTATCTTTATTCTACCTACATATTCATCACTTGTCCCATACCAAACATACATATGGTAATCATTTACCTGACATCATTAACATTTTTTTCCTCCCCTTTACACATGCATTCTTCCATCTTCGAGGTCAATCTGGTGGTCCTTAGTGCTTAGAGACCCCAATGTTCCAGTTGACCTGGCTGAGTTGGCAGGGCACTGGGGCTGGCGAACATCCCATTCTCCTTCCTACACAATGGATATTGTGCAGCTCATAGGTCAGTAGTTTTGGAGAAGAAGAATTGTGTTAGCTCACCAGGTGTAGACAATTTATCATCTGTTAACAATTACAAAATGGGACTGTTCTCTTCTTATGGCATCCCAGTACATCTTGGTAGTTAAATACTTCCAAGAGACAGAAATGTTCTTGATGTGATTTGCTTTTCAGCGGCAGAGAGTTAACAAACTCATTCCCTTTCCACCACTGATATCCAACAGATAGGACTGTTATTGGCTGTCAACACGTATTAACTCCAGTGCAATTGTCCGTGTTCTTTGAAGACAAAAATTACATAAAAAGAAGAAACAACACCTTCTCAGCTGTGGTTACGTGAAATAGGTAAATAAGTTTGTCCAAGATGGGAAAGTGACCATGAATACCAGCTTGAAATCTAAATCTAAAGAGCTAGGCGAGCTTCAAGACTTCTTTTGTCCCAGGCCATTTACTCATTATTGACAAATCACAGACCCAGTAACTGCAAGATTTCCTGGTGACTCATATCCATGAAAATCCCTGGCATGCAACATCTAACAAGTAATTCCTCAAATGAGTTTAGTGTCATGTCACCAAGGGAGGCTGAGAGTCCTGCAGAAGGGTGTTTAAGAGACAAGAATTTTCCATGCATTGCAACATGTGGACATGGGAAAAGTACATTATATTTTACTAAAATCCTTCCACAAGACATTGGAAAATCTAGGACTTTCCTTGATTTTGTTAGATAGACCAGCTATGTGAGGAAAAACAGCTTTGTGGGAAACCATAAACCCGTTGGAGTTCAGATAGAAAAACTAGCATCTTTTAAAAAGAGGGGGAGGCCCATAGAAAGGGACCAAGTATAATAAGTGTCAGACTTATAAGATACTATGGGATGAGATGATACCGTGATACCTCTACCCTCCAAGGTAGACGTGTCATAATATGGATACAGTAGCTTAATGCCCATTGACTACACAAAGGAGAATTTGGAGTTCCTGGTTGTTAAGGGATGGTTTCAAAACCACACATGTTACACGTAACTGTGAGGTAGGTTGATCAAGAGTGCATCAAGCTGGGAATTTTTAAAAATGCTTCTGTTTCATCAGAAAATGACAAGTCATTGAAAACAAATATTTGCCAGGAAAATTATGTTGCTTCATGCTGTTTTCACCCAGCTTTCCAGAACATTTAGTTTAAAAGTTTGAAACTAAGATCATAATATTTGATTTGGAGAAAAGTCTATATTGTTAGTAAAACTAAACTGAATTTCTTTAAACTTAAAAATCCTTTGTGTGAAAGTTGTCAAACCTTGAGAGATGGAGAGTTCCAGTGCTATGAAAACATCTCTAATGATATAAATCATTGTTACTTTTCAATGTTTATTTGTAAAAACAATTCATATGTTTCTTTTTGGGAGAAATTAAGTGCTACTTAGTTCATTTCTAAGATGTACTCTTCATCCTCTGATTAAAAAATACTATGATGTGAGGTAGGTTCGTCTATTAAAGGGCAAAGACACAAATACAACTTCTGTGTTATTGCAAGGTGAGGGTTAGAGATCTAAAAGAGAAGCCAGACATAAGTCTTTTAATTTCACTATTACATGTCCACCTTGACTCAGAACCAAAATTCTGTTTAGACACCTGCCTAGGAAAACAGAAATAAAAATTAAATAAAATCTAAATCAGATAAAGTGGAGCGTGAAATGGCTCAACGCAAGCAATTGGGGCCTGGTAAATAAATGAAAATACGGAGTACAATATTTTCTAAAGCAGATGGAGGGAGGAGGAGGAGAAAAACCTCATCTGCAAGGCATTTTACCTGAATCATCATGCAATTAAAGTCTGCGGGCTAATTTTGGGTCTGTTCCACATGCTTTGCACCAGCTCCAGCAGTACACATTTCAAAATCTACCTTAGCTACCCATCAAACGATGCCTTTGGCATAAAGAAATTTTTAAACACTCCCCCCCGAGCTTTTGTGTAAAGGGCAGGGCCAGTGAAAGTGAACACGTTTTAAGACACAGCATCCAGCTAGTCTCACTTCTGGGGTGGTCCTTTGGGGACAAAGGCAGTGGATGTTAAATTCACTATCCCATGGCTACTTTAATTTACACTTGTAATTGCTATCAGGTAGCATCAAAATATAGCACATAAACATTATGAACCAGAGACTAACCACAGGAAAAAAGCAAGCTTCACTTTGTGCCTGCAGGTAAGGCTGTTCATGAATGCAAAATTAATAGACTGATTCTTTTAAAACGAGCCTCTTCCTTACATTGCAAGGTGATATACAAAAGGAGCTGAGTTTCTGCTCAATCCACTTAACTCATGCTGAGTTAAGTAAGCCAACACTTGCGCAAGGAATGTGAATGGAAGGGACAGAAAACAAAAAGAATCTTTTCTTGAAGGTAAGTGATGCTATGCAAAGGGCCTTGCTTCTGTAAAAAGTTTGCAGTAGCATGAATGAGTTATAAAAGGGAAGAAAACAAGGAGGGCAGTCCACCTTGAAGACTTTTTGTAAACCCAGATTTGCATCCTATCAAGAACCTTGAGTGATGTACCAGAAGCTGTACAATAACATACAGTATTGTCAAGGTACCACAAAAACCTTAAATCCATAGGACATCTTAGAGATTCCTAGTAAGCCTAAGAAATCTCACTGAAGTCCAAACTTTGCGTAAAGATGTTACTTTGTCCTTTCTGACCCTACCCACAGTGCAAAAATTCCCAAAGCCCCATGATCCACTGTCAGCAAGTACCAAACTCTCCCATTTAGTAGGAAACAAAGCAGCTTGCTCCTAGTATTGAAAATTTTACCCAAATTATAACTGGGAAAGGTTATCTGGAAGGAAACAAAACAGAAAATAATTTCTTTAATGAAAGCTATATTCCAATTTGCAGCTTTTTCTAGTAGTATAACACATAAGAGACTGCAGCTTAACAATCATGATGGATATTGGTCAAATCTGGCCATTTCTCACCAGATATCCTCATTAAGTAATAATTACTAATTTTATAATATTAGTAACCACATAAGCTATTTGACATACATCAGCAATCACTCTGAAACAACATGTTTTATCAGATGCTCAATTTATCCTGAATATCTGCACCAGTTACCTTAGACAAGGAAATACAAAAAGCCTTAACATAATGTAGGAGTAAATACGCATGCAGGAGTATATATAATATTTTTGTGTATATGTTCACACATGCAGAGGTACATACCCAAAAATACTTCAGTGGAGTGTACTGAGTTTTCAAGAGAACTTGGCACTACTGAAACTTTCTTACAAACGTACCTGAAAAAATGGTTGTCAAATAACGCAAACCGAGGCAAAGAACAACATATACAACATTAAATACTTTGAGCTTACTGAGTTGCTTGCTTGGACTTGCAGGAGAAACCTGAAAACTGAGACACAGTTAGTATGAAACAGCACTTAAGAGTTTTGTCTCCTACTAATGCATATTTTATCATTTATGTTAATTATGACTTTTAATGATGGGTAATCTTCAAGGAGGTATAGAAAAGTCTCTGAGAGAGAGGTTGAGTATGAGGAATAGATTGGGTACAGTCACAAAACAAGGGGTGGGGTGAGGAAACAATCTTAGCTCTGTGGGACAAACACTCAAGAAGATGAGGGGGCTAAACATGGCAGTGAGTCAGAGACAAGGTAGATTTTCTCCAATGGGAAAGGGAGGGGAACATCGAGGACTGATTAAGGGAGCAATCTGAAAATAAAAGTTTGTCTGACATGGAGAGGAAGAAAGATTTAGGCGATGTGTGAATGGCAGAGCAGGGAAGCAATGACACTGTCTAAATGACTGAAAATTTGAATTTTGTTATCTGCAAGTCTAAGCCATCCCCTGAGGTTTGTATCCCTCACTGTTAGCTGTAGGTGATGTATTAGATGATATCTACTTCAAGGTTTCACATAGGAGCCCAAAGACAACCTGAAAATACTGAGTTTCCAGAAAATCAACATGTAAAACATACTCAGAAAAGATATAGAAATTTTCCTGGTCTTCATTGATACAATGTGTCCCTAGGGTTGACTTCTACTGCCTTAAAAGAAAGAGAAAAATACCATTGCAAGTCATTACACAAAGTCCTGATGTTTTATAACTATTATATTCTCCACTGTGCTTGTCCAGTTTCCAACAAACAGAAAAGAACGAACTGAAAAGGTAGTAATGACCTTAATCAAAATGAAAAGTCACTGTTTACATCCATCTATAGCTTGGTTAAAGAGCAGAACAATACCGGGCCTTTTAAAGGACAGACTGAAACTGGCTGTATGTCAAAAGACAAGAGGCTATAAACCAAATTCTTTGAACATGTACCAGTCTTCTGAAGATACCATGGTATGTGACGACTGCAGCGTGGCCCTGCTGCATGAGCTGGTGAAGTTGCACTCAAAGAGAAGGAGGACAGAGAAAGGAATCAGATCCCCCTTGTGTCCTTTGCTGTTAGAAAAGCTGCTTTTAGCCCGAATCTGTGGGAGTTCTAGTTAGGTATCACCTCCTGCTTCTCCTGCTAAATGTATGAATACTAAGGCAGATAGACGTGAGCCAGAAACAGTAGACAAATTCCCTTCTCACGCTTTGGAATGACAATGTAAAATAACTCCATGTCACTTTATGAAACGTAATTCAGAGCTGAATTTTATTGAACACTTAGGTTTGACTACTCCTCATGTGCTAAAAAGAGGTGTATGATTGCTTTCAGTTTAATTGACAATTGTATTCAAACCCTATTAGTTGACCATTTGATGAAAAAGAGCATCAAATAAGTCACTCGATGATTAGTTCTTCCTGACTTTAAAAGTTATTGTCATTTTCCATCAATATCAGAAAACCTTATCATCCTTCTATCTCCAGGAAATTTGGGATTCAGAGTGAGATAAATAAACCATCACTGCTGTGATGCATCTTGGAGCCCACTCTGGCAAGTTTCTTAGCAAAGAAGGCTTGGGGTTGTTCCACACAAAGATAAAAACATCCATGGGGCTTTCCCATGAGAAAGACTGGACAACCGGCATGACCCTGCTTTTAACTGGCACCCACCCCTCTGTTGATTCCTGAGGGTTCTAAAATTTATTACTGTTGATCAGGAGGAGGTAGGGCAACCTCTGAAATTGAGTCCTTTGAAGAGTTACATTCCAAGGAGCAGGAGAGAGTATAGTTGTGCAAGAGTCTGGATTATCATATGAATACAATGCATTTAGAGGTAACCACTTTCTGTTAAACATGGCCCTGCNGTATTAATCCTGTTATGACTAGAACAAAATGGCTAAAGAGGACTAGGAAGTTGAAGTCAAATGAACAGATCCAGAGCTTTCCTTCAGTAGATTATGTAGCATTTGGAAATAAGAATGTCCTTTATGGTAAGGAATGTTACTAGTAGATTTACTTGGCAAGAACATGCACCAGTATTGAAAATTTTTCTGTCTGGTCACAAAAACTAGCTTCATACAAGAAAAACAACGAAAAATTCTGACAGGATTCAGTGGAAAGGACCACTTCAAAATAATTGAATTTAAGCACTCTTCTAATTTTGCATCGATTTATGAGCTATTGTGTTTTCTTGGGGAAAAAAAAATCGAGAAAAAGCAAATATTAAATTCCAGAGCTGAAATACTAACTCTGAGTAAAATACAAGCCTGAGCAGGGTACGGTATTTCATTTATGCAATATTTACACTTGTACACGCTCCTCCAACAAGTGGAGTAACATAAGTGCGCCTGCTCTACATGAGGATAAACTTCAAAGGAAATGTTGAATTCTATAGTCCATATGAATATTGTTACCTCAAAGTCTAACTCTCTCCCTTCTTTTGCATTTTACACGATAACAGTCTACCATTTAAGCCAGCAAGAAGAAATAATATCATGACAAGACAGTGCCTATTCTGCTTGCAGGTTGATTGTATTTAAAAAAAAACAAAAAAGTTTTTACCTATAATTTAGCATAATGTTCTGCAAACCAAATGAGCAAATCCTCAGTAAGAGAGAATACTCTGCATAACACAAGAATCTAGCTCTAGGTGCTGCAACGACTAGTTTCTATTTCTTAGGTCTTAGCATAACCTGGGGTGGAAACCAACTATTCTTAAGCAATAGATACTTGCTTTTAATCAAAGAGAACAGTCACAAGATAACTTTATTGTCATCAAGTTATTGATGCTATTAGGCATGGGTATGTAGCACTACACAACAAAGTCACAAGTAAACCCCAAACCTGCATGCATTTCTTTTTGGAAAGAGTACTGCATAACACACAGATTAAAGCATGTGTAAGTTTAAACATAAAGGAGATATTATTAATGTTGTTTTACAATATTAGTTTCAGTGACATTCATCATGTTCTTGAAGTGAAGGATAGACATCAATCTGTGTTTTCTCTGTGATGACCTAATAACTTCTTACTCCAGAAAGTAATTCTTATATAAGGGTTCCCTGTGTTGGTGGGGGACCTGGCGCTTGGTGAGGTCATAATTTCTTACATGTGCTCCAAACTTAGAGCACAAATATAAAAGCCTATACTAGATTTCACCTTATAAGTGTATTTGTACTTCACAAGAATTTTATTCACGATTTCCATCAACTTATGCTTTTTATATGTATTTTACATACATTTCAGTAGTATTTTCTCCCTTCTGATTTGTTAAAAATTGTTTTTTCTTACATTCTTTTTTTCCTTTGAGGCAGAAAATAAAAAAGAATAGATCATCATTTTCTTTATCTGTGATCCTTGAACTAGGATAATTGGTTGAGACTTTATATAAAACTGACAGCTAATAAACACAAATTTTAAAGTGCCTAGGACAAGTGAAAGTTTGTTTCATGATTCAAAGCAAAATCCAGTTTAAAAAGCAAACAGTCTCTCAGAGCATTTACAATCCAAATACTGCCACAAATGCACAAAAATCAATGAAGTCAATGATCTAGAAACTGCAGATAAAAATTTAGGCTGGATGTCTTGGTACTTAAACATCCAAGCTGAAAGAAACAAAGTAGAGAATTAACTAAGAACAGCATAATTATTTTTAATAATTAGAATTAAATATTTCTAACAAAATGGAAGGTTCCAAACCCCATAACAGAAAGGTTCATAACACAGAACCAGTAAAAAAAGAAAGAGAGAAATCAGTCAGCAAGGTCTGAGGCTGCTACAGCATACTTCTGTATTCAGAGATCACATAATGGTTTGGTTGGAAGGGCCCTTCAAGATCATCCAGTTCCAACTCCCTTGCCATGGCCAGAGACACCTTCCACTAGACCAGTGTGCTCAAAGCCCCATCCAGACTGGCCTTGAACCCTTCCAAAAGCAGAGCTTTCTGGAAAGGACAAATAATTTGTATAACTCGGCATTTTTACATGCCACAATATGGTTAAAGGCCAAGTCTGAGTAACAACAAAAGTACGAGAAAATTGGACTGTTATGGAAAAATCAGTAAGTCTCCTAAAAAATTAATATTTTGACAAAATGAAAAAGAAAAAGAAAAAGAAAAAGAAAAAAGAAGAGAGTCAGGCTCTTTAATCTCTAGGTTGAAACAAAATATACAGAAAATTATTATGATAACTTAATTTTTGAAAGTATTTCCTCTGGGAAATATCAATACAATCATACTTATTACAAAGAGAATTCTATACTCATCCTAAGTGCCAATATTTTATTTCTATGTTAGCTGGAAAAGAGAACACATATGAGGAGTAAGACAAAATGCAAAGAATCATCTAGAAAAGAGTACCACCTACTCCAAAGATTTCATGCCTGGAGTGTGGCTCATTTAACGTAATCATAGCAAAGCTATTTTTCATACATGGCATTATCAATATCAGTAGACTAAGAACTCAAAGAACCAAAATTATCTCAAATTAGGCCCTGCTTGAGCAAAACACTTATATGCATACATAACCCTAGGGCAATAGCAGTCCAATTCACCACAGAAGCAATATGCAGCAACATGCCAGAGGACTTTGCTAGACACATTTCAGTCACACACTGGAAATCTCTCACCTGCAAAGAAAATTACTCTGACATTTACTTCTTTATACAATCTTCCTATACAAGGGTGCTTTGTCAAGAAAAAAAAAAAAGAAAAAACCAAATAGAAACCAAATCAACCCCTTTTAAAAGAAGCTGGTAGGGAACATTTTCAAACCCCAAAGCATTGTGGGGCAGTTATGACAACGTCCATCCAATGTTAAAACTTAAGTATTTTTTCCAATTCCCAAAATAGACAGTTATTTTACATAGGCTGCTTAATCTTGTACATGTATCATGTATTTGCTGACAAAGAACATGAGTTATAAATATTTCAAGAAAATTTATATTAATATTGTTGTGCTAAATTAAAACCTACATGCCTATTTCACATATGTTTATTTTCTCTGTCTTTCCCAAGAGAACACCTCAGTTCTGCTAAATGTAGTCAGAAGAAAAATTTTGCTTACAACAATTCCAAAGATATCCATTAAATAAATAGGCTAAAAGCTAAAGCACAACTCAAATTAAGACAACCACTCAGAAAAAGCAATCACTTTCTAAAACTTTAGCATTGTACATCTCTTTGGTGGAGTATCTTTCATAGGCTTAAGCTTCAGTAAATACGTCCTGCATATAAATTAAACAAGCCCTGAGGACACAGAACAAAATATATGTATAATGGAGTTTAATTCTTTACTGTCTTTATCTTGCAAATATTAATTTACCAATGCACTCCTGCAAGGCTTTTTTACCTCCTTGCACATAGAGGTATTTCACAGAGGCCAATGAGATTTCTTTCTCCTTGCAGAAATTTCATTGGCCTCTGTGAAATACCTGTTATCTCAGTATAATCACACACTTTAGAACCTGCTTACAGGTTAGGATTTACAAAATACACTGCAAACACTGTATATATGCACTATCTTGAACACATACTGCATTAAACTTCTGCTGTTCTCTTCACTATTTAGCAAGCTATTTCTTCTCTTCAGTATTTTTGCGTTAGTTTTTGTAACTAATACAAAAAAAAAATCTCAAAACTTTGCATATTAAGGTTATGTAGAATTTTTTAAAAAGAGATGTAGGCATAATGGGTACTTTGATGTCCTCTGTCATGATGGCCTGGTGCCAATACCTAACAGATCATACACTGGGACAACAGGAAGTTAATTACTGTGCATAAACCTAGTTCTTTTTATGACTCATTCCTTCTCATATTTCCTTATCCCAACTGTTAAAACAGTACAGTCATTTCACTTTTGACAATTAATACAAATTCCAGAGCTCTGTTGCCGTCAGAAATGACAACACCCATCCAATGTTAAAACTTGAATATTTTTTTCCAATTCCCAAAAGAGACAGTTATGTTACATACGTTGCTTCACCTCGTGGTCTGTATTCATAAGAGTATCTTGTCTGCTTAATGACTTTGACACAGATGCCCTTGAGTTAAAACTGTTGCAAAGTATGGGCTTTCTTCAGGTTGACAGAGAGCAGGAAATCTCAAGCATATTTGACAATAACTTGGAAAAGTACTTTATAAATCTTCACCATCTCATCCAAGTCACAGTGCAGACACATTTTGTTGCCTATATTCTAGCATGATGTCCCATTCCCTATTTGACCCTCCCTTGGTCCCATGATACAAGGAAGACATTCTGAATATTGCAAGCTCTTTGAACAAAAGTTGTGCAGTAAATCGAGTCAACAATCAAGAGAAGAGAGGAAAAATTGTGCTGTAACTTTATCTGGTGGCAACCCCCCAAATTCTGTCCCTCCCATAAACAAGCTGAGGAACAGCATCACCTACAGAAAATCCATATGTCCTGTGGTGGTTGAACTCTTTTTAAACAGAATCATGTGTACAATTTTAGAGAAGAGAGAGTGCCTGATTTCATTTTACCAGGGCTATATGTGCTATGGGTCTCTCAGAAGAGCTATCACACAGGTATCATTTATCGGAGACTCCCTGCCACTCCGGATAGAGAAGATACAGCATCCATTGATAAATTTGTCTGCTTTCTCTTTGTGATACTAATGTTCTGCTACCATTCTTTTTTTTCCCTCCTTTCATACCATTTGCAGTGAAAATATTTAATGAAAAAGAGTTTGAAGACGTGGAAGAAGAATCATGAAAGTAACTGGAAATCATTTGTTACTCACAACAATATCTTTAATCCAAGAACATAACCTTGCATACCTTTACACATCCCATTACTTTATTCCTGTCCTGAAGCTATTATTATGTGCTTCAATGACTGTAAATTACGTAATTTCTGTGTAGCATTTTGTCTAGCACTAATAAATGACCACAAGGAAGGGAGCACAGTAACTGAATTAATGAGATCCCATGTTTGTAAGATTCTATGCTATTACAGTATGATTGTAAGATTTATAAGATTTCTTACTACTTTTGACAGTCTAGAGAGCAATTTACAAAGCATCTACAGATGTGATTTATTATTTTGGTATTTTATATATTAGCTAACTATATGTGGAGACTAAGCAATCATCAAAATAATATACAAATAATTAAAGTATTTTTCTGGAGAAAGATTCTGTAAGTTTCTCTGAAATTAAAGTGACTAAAAAATTCATACACAACAAAGATTGAAAGAGAAGAAGAAAACAAACAAACAAAAATAGTAACGGAGATCTCTTATGGGTTAGAAAACACACTTCACCACCAAAAAAAAAATCCCTGTTATGCAGGGCAAGTAAGTCACCAAGAACACATTAAATACTGAGCTGCCAAGGTTGCTGTTCTATATTTTAGGTGGCTGTTCACAACCCAGTTCATTTCGCTCATTGGCACAGAGCACATGCCCCTCAGGTTACTGAGGGTACTGGTCTGATGAAAAGCTTTTAACTAGATTTTTAACCCAGAAACCATACTGCGAAATCTCAATCTAATGTGCATTGTTAATGCTGCCTCTTGAGAATGTTGCAGGACAAAAATTTATAAATATTTCCTTTTATTTTCAACTAAAATATCTCAAATAGGGTTTATGAATGTGGATGAAGATCTCTTGATCCTTCATTATGCACAAAATCTCATCCCTCTAATTTTCTATGTGGGAAGGATGGATGCAAAGGGAGACTACAAGCATAACAGCATTTTTTCAGTGCAGAGCACTGAGAAAGTCATAAGGGAATTGTACACTGGAATCAGGGCAAAGGGCTGAGCATGTCTGACTTCTCTGAAAAACTACATTTGAATCGATGCGCCAAGAAACCTAAATGGGACAGAGGCTTCAGAAAGAATACATTCCTACAGTTTTCATAACAGGTATTCAGGAACAGAAAAATAAAAAAAAAAAACACTTATGTCTTTCAGGGTTAGAGCTCAGTCCTTAAAGACTCAGACTTGAAGTACAAAGAGCAAAACAGGATTCCTGATTTCTGCTATTCACTTTTCACACCACTGTCTGGTTTTTCTGTAGCCAGTGTATATTTTGGAAGGGAACTCCCAAAGATCTTCACACTTTCAAAGGGCATGAACTACAGCCAAACTTGTCAGATTCAGTTCTTACCACATTATGAGTAGCCATGGTAATGTCAAGCTCTGAGGATCATTTAGAGTTGAGCACTCCTCTTGCTGAGGCTGTATTTTATGTCTGCTGGTCCTGATCACCCAGATCTCACACACTGCATTAAAAATAACCTTTCAGGACTATGATTTTGCTAGGACTGGAATATTGCTGCAGAAACAACATTGTCCCAAATTGTCTATTTATTGCTGAGGCCAAAGAGAAAACTGTTCAAATGTAATATCAGTGCTATCATACCTGTAATAATAAATAAAAATAATAAATTCCTTTCAAAGTGAGAAAAAAATATTTATAGAGTGAAAGAAAGCATAAATACTCCAGTAAAATATGCAAGCTAGCTGAAAAGTACTAGTGCTTTGTCGAAATTTAAAATTCAATTGGCTCACTAATACACAGTGAACAGGGACAGAGTCTCTTCCAGAGGGCAGAAGAGTTTCTTACAAGGAGCCACATCTGTGGACAAATATTCTCCACACAGCCGTCCTTGAATGAAAACTAGTCTGCAAGTTGTGTGACAGACTATCTTGAGAGAAGAAACTAAGATGTTCACAAAGACATCAAAACCGAAAGACAAGCAGTTCTTCCACAGGAGGAGACAGACTCCAGCTGCATGTTGTACAGGTAGCAGAACTCTATTTCCACCCTAGTTGCTGAGAGACATCATCCCTCATTGAATATCTCATCTCTTAATTTCAATCCTACATTAAACCTAAGAGTCTTTAATCCAGGCAGAGCTGTATATTAAGCCTTATCTTTACGTGCTCCTTTCAGTGCCTAGCAGTGCCACAACTGGCACACATTTGTGAGGCAACAACTTTGCTGAGGGCGGTGCCTCCTGAGCACAGCTCACCTGCACCCACACTGGGACTTCTGACTAAGGGATGATTAATTCCTGTAAAAAGAGATAGGCTTCCACTTGAACCTAGCAGGGGCTTAAAGCAAACATTTAAGGGCACTGACAATTGGAGCGTAACCACCTGTATCAGTGCACATATTGCACAACCCTAAATCAGGGGAGATAATGCTTTGCCCAGGAACTCAATGAGATGTAAAGGTGTGGGAAATTAATGTTGATTCATTACTTTGAAAGGAAAAGACAAATGTTCAGTATGCAAAGTGAGTCCAAGCCTTTCTGGCCTTGCATCACTTCCTTTGGCAGCATTCTTGTTCCTCTTGTACTCTTTGATATGGAGTAGCTCTGATTCAGACTGATTCCAACTCAGCTTTCCCAGAAAATTCAGAGTGTTTCTATTTGTTGTATGTCTCAATTGCAGGCCTCTCTTCCCACATACAGTTTGAATCCCAAGTAAGAAAAAATGTCAAGATATTCAGAAACAGAGCCATGCAGATTATCCCACTGCAAAAAGGACGAGTAATTTGGGTGACTGACTCATTATATGGTCATAGTTTTCATTCTGGCTCTGAGGACACCAGTGTGCCAGAAGCGCCAGACCTGCTGAGGATGCAAAGTCTAATTTCTCAGTCAGTTCCCCATTGCTTAATGTACCACTTAGAACTCTGATTTTTTTCAAAAAAATATCTGGTATCTTGGGTTTTGCTTGGCTGCTTTCTTATCTACTCTGAAAGAGTTAAAATGCCATAATTTCACACATTGGTAGGCTTGAAAATATTTGCTTTTGAGGTGACTGTGGATTTTCCATATAGTAACAAGAACAAATCCATCCTTCTACCTCTGCTTGCAAGGTCGTATGTACAGCTGTCTGTGTAAAGGTGTAAATAATATAGGTATAGGGAGTAAGGCAGCAAAAATACTTCCAATCAGATGTCTCATTGAGTCACCTGTGTAAGATGACAGTTTTATATTTTTGTATACAGCCATATTTAATAATATATTAATTTGTAAAATCAGTTCAGAAGAATAAATAATTCAGCATCCTCTTAGGTAGGAAAATTGTACAGAGGGCTGTACAATCAGGACAGATTAAAAGATAAGACTTTGAGCAAAACAACCCCAAAACATTCAGAATTAAGGGATTTGAAGCCTCGTTCTGTCCTTCTACCATATTTCCCTGTTTCCCTCTTCCTGCCTCCTAGACTGAGGTTCAACAACCTCATCTCAGCCACATCATTAAACTCCCTTCCTTCCTTCATGTCTGTCTGGCATAGTCACCCCCTATACACCCCCACATTCTCTGCAGGAAACACTGGGTTCAAGGCCACACTCAATCACCAGTTAATTTTAGACAGAAGCTTAAATCTACATCTCTCCAAAGAGAATCTTGATGGTACAAAGAAGCTGAATATCATGCTGTTGGAGCCACTGCCTGCACTCTTCTCACGGGCAAAGGCCAAAATGGTAGAAAATTCTACTCTAAGTAAGTTTGTTCCTCTCGTGTCAGTTTTGGGAATATAGACAAGCTGCTGGGGACACCTAGTTCATTTTACTCTGAATTTGGAATATGCAAACTAGCATGCAATCATGTAAAGCAAAACAGAAAATCTCAGAGTACTTCAAAGGAGAAAATGCTCTTCAGCTTTAAGGAGAGTAGGTCTACTTCACTGAGATATTACAACACATAAAAAAACTATTTCTTAAGAGAAACTTCATATTAAAACATCACTTGTTCTCCCTGCCCAGCTATTATTTCTCAGATATTGTGTTTAAAAATTACATCTTCTGCTAATTTTTTCCAAAAATATTCCATTCATGGCTTGCAAAATGATAAACTTTAGAAAGGAGATAAAAGTATAGGAAATTACATGAAACCTTCACATGATGTAAAAGAGCTGTTGTAACCACTACAGCAAATGCGTAAACTGTAAAAAGACGGTGGAAGAAGGCTCATTATACGTACTGTGATAAATTATGCATCTTGTAAGCTGAAGCTTCTCTCTGAGAAAAACGTGTACCACTGTTTCATGTAAGAAACGATGGTTTTGTAAAGAGATAAATTTGTCTTTGGGGTTTCTCCTATCACATGAAAAATTATGTAGTCACATGTGGCAAAGTGGTTGATGTAGTATAAAGCAATTCTGCTGGTTCAAATCAGTTCAGAAAACTGTGAAGCTTTTATTTTCTATGAAAGGCTGCAGCCAAGATCAAGTACGGTCAATCCACACCATTCTAATTTTATGTTATATCATTAATGGTACATAAAGCTGATGTACACACTATATTGAGTAGCAGTTTTACAAAAAGACGGCTATGTGCCCAGGATTATTTGAATGACAACAGGATTGCCGCCAAAGACCTTGGATCAGGAAGAAAGGCTCACGCGTAATTCCTAAGCCATTGGACTTGTTCTTGTTTGATTGTGCCTCAACTGGACCCAGCAGCACACTGGCATGAAAACGTCTCTGCTTCCTGAGACAATAGGTTCAGAATTTGTCATTCTTAAGATTGCATTTAGGTGTAGGTGTAAAAAGCCACAGCAGTGAGGTGTACCTGGCAAACCCAGGATATGAGTCAATATTTTCTTCCTACATAGTAATTACATGAAAGAGAGGAAAAAAAGGAAGTATAAGAGAAAACAGCAGAAATATATTCCCTTAAGGCTGGGTTTTCCCTTGGTCGATGAACATTCCTACTAATCTCCCTCATCAATTAATTAGAAGAATCACAGAAAGGATTAGTGAGAAGGATCACAGTACATCAATCACCAGTGAGAGGACTATTTGTTGACTAATAATTACGTGTCTCCAAAGACCATGGCTCAAAAGTTCTCACTTGTGGATGGGTGGACTCATTCCGCTCAATTTCAAACCTATCTGAACAATTCTATCTGCAGTTCATATCTGTCTGGTCAGCCAAAATGCAAGCATAAAAGGGAAACAAAGCTGAAGAATAAGTATATTGCAAATTCTAGGAACAACCAGCATAATAATGCCATCAGATGGAAAGACAGTCCAACAACAGTCACTAAAAGGTAAGTGCAACATTTCAGTGACTTTTTTTTTCTTAGTGGAGGACTGAAGGCCATTCTGTGCAATTCTAAAATATTAATATTGATATCATATGTATTTTCATATGGGCATTACTGTTGTCTTTATGTGAACATGTCTGATAATGGAAATATTCAGGGCAGTGCTAGCAAACATTCCAAGACTATAGCCATTTTAGGACAAACTGGTTTTAACTTGAGCAAAATTTTATACATAGAATAGTATCGCTTTCAAATTTCCTGTGATATGGGAAAATGCACCTTTGAATTAATTTCTAACTATCCATTCATTTATCTACCCCTCCACGCCTTTTGTAGTAGTTTTTTTCTAAAACACAGTAATAAGACCAGTCCACCTCACTTTATCCTCATTTAACATCCAAGGTTACTGGCTAATGGGTCCTTATAAACTTTGAACACGTCAACTAAACAGAAGAGACTTGCAAAAATAACAAGGTTCATGTGAAAACTGATATTGTTTGAGCAGATAGCAAATACCTATAGTCTTGAATATTTTTTTAAAGGATGATAACAACTTCCTAGCCTTCCTCATCCCTGCTAACTGTAAGAGGTAAGATCCCTCTACTGCTTAAATCATACTTAAATCAAAATCCAGGATGCTATTCAGAAAACATCAGATTTGTAAGTACTTTCAGGATGATTAAATATTCACACATTTCACACTCTCAGTTTAAAATGCACAGTATAAAATATTCACTTTTTAGGTAGGATATTATCTTTTGTGATCTAATCTAATTGTAATGACTTCATAATCTTGATTCTATCACAAGGCTCCCCAGAGCTATCTAACTTTCTTCAGGGATATTCCACGGTTTGCTGGTTAAAAATGACAATAGGTGCTGTTTACGGCTGTTGTCCACTTCTGACAAACCCAACTAAATTCAATGTAATATATACTGAATATATATGAATATATCTATACATATTGAACATAAACATCTCACTTGTGCAAATAAATAACTATGTGTGCTGTGATGTGTGCTTCACGCTTATTCAGCCTGAGCTCCATCTGCCTTCATGTCATAGATGGAGACTACATACATATACCAGCAGGGTCTTTTATCATTTTACTGCTGGCTTTGGAAATTACTCTGGCACTTATATTTCAAATGACACCAATTTGTACATTTAAACTCACTATGGATTTCTGGAATCCTTTATTTTCTAAGAAGAATTATATCTCTGTCCATTAAGCATGGACATTGTTCAGTATCAACTGTAGTAATCATACATGTCGAGCTACTACATGCAGAAGTCCTTCCAAGGACAAAGTCTGCTTAATAAAAGAGGAAAAAATGGTTGGTTTTAAATGAAACTCCAAATAAACAAACATCAGTTCAGGAAAAACTAACTGCAACCTAAAGAATGAAAAAATTACCCAGAAAGAAGCCAATATTTTTTTCTACATTGAACAACACAAGCTGTACAAAAATTTTTGTTCTGGCAGTTTATTCCTTTTCTGGAGGAAAAAAAATATGAAAAGAAAAACTGCACAAATGTTAATGTGCTGCAATTTTATTAATTTTCACCTCTAAGTTTGCAACAAACTTTTTAGTACTTACAAAGGAAAACAATACTCTGAAAAGCATAACTTCACAACTTATTTAGAAAAGCAAAAACCAGACAATTATTTTTGTTTTACAAAAATAACACAAGAGAATGCAAACATTTTAAAAAGTTGCTATTTTACTTACTGAAGTTTAAAAACAGCTGAGCAAAAGTTCTTTCTGTGCTAATGCAGTACTTTTACTTGAGCTAAGTTACACCCTGATTTGTTAGGTCAGCAAATTGTATGTTTCAAAGTACTTCAGGTAGTTCGAAAAACACTTTTATTCAACATCTTTGATGTTAGCAGTTGTACTCCTTTAAGTGTAGTAAGTGTTCTACTGTAGACCTCAGCTTCACCTTTGAAATTCAAGAGATGATCCTATTCCTTTATTAAGCCTGAGGTTGTACAATTGCTTGTACAGTGTCTTCACAATATCTAATGCAGGGTTTTCTTGGCATTTTGTGGTGGATGCACAAATATGCCACCTGATGTCCTCTGTCAGGTTTACCAGCGAAACGTCAGACAGGTTGGGCCACTTCTTATGCTCTTGATAGCAGAAATCAGGCAACCAGTAGAGACTAAATAAAAGCTATATTTAGTGACTCCACATGGTCTACAGTCACCTCCAGTCTTAGGGGAATTTTTCTTATGACAGTCATGTATATAACAACAGCACATCAATAAATAAATAAAAGTTAAGTCAGTTGAAACAAGGACACCTTGTTACTCTTCGCTTTTAAAAACACCCTGCAGATGCCTTGCTTACACTTAATAAATTTAATCTTACAGAATGCGCAGGCATTAGAAGCAGATGGCAGTTCAGTGAATTAATAATAATTTAATGAAATATGTAGAAATCAAAACAGATATCTGCAATGAAAAGCCACAATGATTAGCAGCTCAAAACAGGCTTAAAACTAGAACTGAGAAATATATGTTCACTACAGAATACAGATTTTAAAAACAGAAAAGTAGACCAATCTATCCTGTATCTCTAAGCAGAAGACTGTTTAGAACACTTTTTTTTTAGTAGTCCAGGTGCGCAACCCTAGGGTAACTCACTGTGGTAATTGCTGTTCCAGCATGTGTGTCAATCACTCTGCAGCTGAAGAACCCCCACCTTGTCTCCTACAGCCTCACCAAGAACATGGTACTTTCCAAATTTCTGCCAAAGGCAGGATCTTAAAGTATTAATAGCAAGAAAAATCTGCCTTGAGTACATCACTGCCTCAAAAGTGTTTTTCTCCTGCTGCAGGGTGAAAGGAGAAGTATCCATACCAAGATTATTGTCTAGCTAGCACAAAGAGCCATGTGAGAGGGAAATGAGTAAAACAAAAAGAAAGAAAAGCAGGAGGAGCTGACTTTTGCCTTGCAGTCATGCAGTTAAAACCAGATGGAGCTTCCATCAGAAGCATCTTGACAAAGTGTACTGGAAAAGGAGAGAGCCAGCTACAGCAGAAGCCTTGCTTCCTCCACGGCTAGAGCTAGAAAATGTTTGATTACTTGCAAGAGATAGCTTAATCCAGGGCCTGTTGGCAAGAGTATGAAAAAACAAAGCAGAGCCTTATATAGCAGTACAAACAGCCAAAATTTTCAAAAACATTCAAGATAGTGTGACATTTGTGCAGCAGACAATACAAACTCCAGTTTAATCATAGATTTTTACTTGGATCCACAAAGATAATTCAGGTGTAGCCTGTGATCAGCATTAGGAGGAACCAGAAAAGAAGTGCACCTCTTTAGGATGAAGAATCTCCTGGTCAGCAATGTCTTCACCGATGTATTTTGATGGAAGTTTATCACTCACTAACCAGTCTCAGTGGCTCCATACTGGTACAACTGCTTTTTATCAGATTGCTGACATAAGAAATGTTTTTAAAATACTTGGCCACTCAATTAACTTTCTGAAAAACCATGGTAAAATATTAGTTTTGTTCTCTAAGCCATTTAGAGAAAAAAAACACTGTGTTCTGGGGTGGAAAATGAATGATAAATGTTAGTAATCTAGTACACAACATCATGTGACTTTGTCTCTTACACATGCTTTCAGTTAGAAGCTCATAAAAGTAAGCCTTTGGAATTTCTGTACAGAAGAAGGGCACTTCTGATGACACAAAAATCCTTGCAAATTCAGGCAGGGTTCACACATGATAGGTGACTTTCCATGTTTTTTTTTCCAAGTGGACAGCATTTGGAAGAGACTACTTTGGAAAAAAACCCCAGATTTTTCCTCAAAAAAAGAACATTTCCGATGAAGCCCTTTCTTCAGAAGATTGGATGACCCATGTATCTGGTCTAGGCCTTCTGAGGAAAAAACACATTACAACTCCATGCTAATGGCAAAAGACTCCTGAAGTACAGATTAATTATTAGGTAATATCTGGTAGGAAGTTTTGTTTTTAGAAGAAATGTAGAAGCACTGACAATCTGTTGCTCCCTATTGTGTTTCCTCTAAAGCTTAAGTGCCTAAAATAATTGGGAAAGTGTCTTTCCATAAAAGACCTCTCAGGTATAATCACCAAGACTTCTATAAATCCATTTCTGCTTTTCACATTAAAGGGAATTGAAGCGCAGTATGCAATTAAATGGAGTTTTCACAGCACTAACTTGCAGTTACTGTAAGGTCCTTTTCTGTGTTCAGAGAGGTGATAAAGAATTTTATTGTAGACAGAAGTAAACCTACATCCAACTAAAATAAGGACTAAATTTTTTAAAAGCCAAAAATTAATCAAATTTAATATGATTTTCAGGGCAATCTCAGTGATTTAGACAAACTACCTTTAATGAGAAAGACCACACTGGATGGTTTCATTTTTTTCAAAGCAAGTGTATCTGGACAGCTTTGAAAATCTCTGTCTACTGTATTTGGAAAATTACTACCAAACTCTTTTGTTAGATGCTGCATAAAGATGTTTACTGCTAAGAGTTATTATTGAGAGTAAAAGCTACAGTGAGCAGAAAAGACAGCCTTACTATTGATCCATTAATGTCTGTTTACAGTGTAGGGCTTGTGTGATTTCTACAGGACATACCTATGATGTGGGACTGACTCTGTAAAACTCAAAACATTCATTGACATACAGGGTAAATTCTAGCCACAAGTAAAAGAAATGTATAACACAGGAATCACTGATCTCAATTCAGACTGGGATAATGTTGACTTTTTTGACATCCTTGGATTAATTAAATAGAAAAAAAATGTGTCTAAGAGATACTGCATGTCTAGGTGGATTTATGTAAGGTATTTATTTTATTTTAATTTCCTTCAGTTTGACCCTGTACCATGTTAAGCATCTTCTGTTTGTCCTATGCCTTCTTTTGTCCTGCAAAAATAGCTAAGGACTGAAAGTGTTCAATATCCATCCAAAAAACAGTTCTGGAAACTTTCAGCTCTGGAAACTATTTCATGGACTATGCAATGAAAGCTTTCCCCAGGTATGCATAATAAGCTGTTAATAACTCAGACATAATGATGAGGACTGCAGTTCAATATACTGTGGAGTATATTTTTCTTTTCAACTGGTGGTTAAAATGTATGCATTTCCACCAAGACCCACAAATGCCAGATCATAAGAAAAATATTTGGAATAAACTGTGGCCCTAATCCTAACTTAGAAATCTGTTGAATTTCATTGAACATGACAGCAAATAAAAGCTGGTGTATTCAATTTCTGCAAGACAAAGCCTTCTGCTGGAAGTATTCACACAGCTGAGTTGAGTGACATAACGAGCCATCCAAACTGAAACAGGTCTTTCAGAGAAAAAAAATAAGGAAGGATTGAGCTAGCATCAATAGTAACTCTTGCATCATTTATATCAGTAAGAAAATGCATTACTGTTTCAGGAGTGGAAAGAAAATAATTCACCTCTTCAAGTAGTTTAAAATCACTTTAAAAGGGTAGCTACAACTTAGAATACATAGACAACAATTTCATAGTTTTAATGAAAATATTTCTTATCATGCATTGACATGATATCTATGAATAACTAATTACAGGGTGAAAATGCAGGACTTGATCTGCTTCTCCAATCCTGAAATCTTTAAGACATTCTTGATAACATCCTTAAGAACAATTACTATGGGATACAATATTAACAATAACCTTAAATCTCAGATAAGCTTGCTTCTAGAGAAAGCAGGAAATGCTCAAACTGATAGCCAGTTATCAAGTGCAAAATGTTAATTATTATAAAAGCTAAACACATCAACAGATGTGCAGATAAATATTTTTCCAAAAGATTCTAAGCATGAACTTCATAAATTAAAATAATCATGACTAAACAAGACTTTTCTCCTAGGCCCCATAAGTAAAAGAGTGATTATGTTCTTCAATAGAATTTAAAAGCATTTGAACTGTATTTGTTACCCATAAGAAAAAAAAAATGCATCATAGAAGGAAAACAGCAGCAATTTAGGGAAAGGCAAGAACTACGCCATCCTTTCAGTAATAAGAAAGTGTGTCTGTGCCCTATGTAACATAAATATATGTTATATATACATATATATAACACTTGTAGGTATTTGTATCACACAGTCTACAGACTGCAAAAGTGAAGACTTAAATAAGGTACAATAGAGAATCTGATCTTCTTACTAATTGTCATATTTTATAGAAGGTAAGAGTTGAAATGAGAGTGGGAACAACTGATACTTTAATAACTGCTATTTATTTAAAGTATTCCACAGGAAAACCTATTTCCCAGAACCACAGAACACTTGGTTTATTACTTCTAACTGTGTCTGATAGTTCAGCATTACCAGAAGAAAGACAGCGAACTTTTTTATTAGCTAATATCAGAAAGGGCTGACTACAAAGAGCAGAGAAACTACTAAATGAGCCAACTCCATTCCTCCACACTAAGGATTGCAAGAGCAGAACCACACTGCTAAGAGCACAAACCGTGGAGGCTGTCACCAGCTGAAGTCGCTGGTGAAGACTTGGCTGCATGTGCTGTTTGGAGGTGCAAGTAACAGCTTGTCTGTGTGGGAACCTATTACAGAATGAAGTAGTGTGCACTCTGCACATGTTGAATAGTTGCCCTACATTTTTTACTCCATACTGGGTCCCAGTAAGGTTTAGCTCAGCTCACCATTACAGTGGGCTTAAAACAGGAAGCTGATTGGTGCCCCATGGGCAGCTAGTGGCAGCACGGAAGGTCACAACTAGACTTCTGACCTGGTTTAGTCTAATTTGCAGTCTCCAAGGAAAGGAATGAATAAGCCAGCTGCCTTTCTGACACCCAATGTGTCTGCTGCTGCATGAAAAACCTTCCGCTCCAGGCTGCTCTCCTTTCCCTTGCTTCTTGGCCCTGCACTCCAAAACTTCTTCAAATTTCTTTATGCACCTTTATGATTTCACAAGGAGGAAAGTGTTAAGAGTTTTTTACCCCAGGTTTTGAAAGAAATAGTCTGTGACCTTTATCCATCCGCTTACAGAGATTTGTAAGCGGACAACAGACACAGTAGAAAAAAGACAGAGTGAGAGGAACCAGAGGGATCCCCACTATGTCTTTTAGGATCACTCTTAATGAGAATAATTGCAGACAATAAATCCCCTTCACTACTTTTTCTCCACTTCCATCACTGACTCTCCAAACTGCGGAGATGCCTAGAAACAGCCAAAGTAGTATTTCTCAAGTCTCCACAACTACAAGACTTTTTCTTACCTGCTGCTTTACACAGCAAGTTGCAAGTCTTGAAATATGTGAACAAATAAATATTCAAAATTCAGTATCAAGCGTCAGCTATTTATTGCAACTCCTGATCTCACTCACACCCAGCATCTGCTTATCACAGCATGTTGTTAATACATTACAATAAATCGTGAATTAATTATTTTAATTTATTTTCTCTAATTGCTAACCCGTCATATCTTAAGTGCTATTGATAGTAGAAAACTGTGTTTACGTTTCATTTGGATCTCAAATTAAAGGAGACTACGGGACATTTTCAAAATAAAACTGAACAAATATATAAGTGATTGAAAGTTTACAGTGGGATTTTAAGATAAGGACAAGACACTCAGACGGAGGCATTCCTGAGTATTTAGTAATTTCCAGAGAATCTCTATCATGAATGAAGAAAGCATTTTATATGATTAGTATCGGAGCTAGCAGTTGGTTAAAAATGCAAGAAACTTAGGTAAGACAGAAAAATCAGATTATTACAAACAGAGAACATGTCCCAGGAAGTATGAGAAATTACTGAGATGCCGTGAAGTGCACAATGTATATTAATGCTGGCTTTCATGCTTTCCTGTAATACTTCTGGCTCCTTTTTTTGAGATAATTTGATATAAATTGTACAGACTTTCTTAGGAAACAAATTGATGTGATCTTTCAAAGAGACTTTTCTCTACAATTTATTTGAAAGAAATCCAGGGGTTTCTTTGTTACAGACATGTGTATACATATACGTACAGAAGTAGGTCACACAAGTTAAACAATGCTCATGACAAATCTGTTTCTCAAATTGCTCCTGAACACTTACTAAAGCAAGAATGGTAAGTAAAGCTACTGTACTTCCCCAAAGAAAAAAGAAAATTAAATACTTTAATTCTGCTTATTTAAGAGAAATATGAGACTTGACAAGGACTCATTTAATCTATATTTGAATTAATGGTGGTCAGTGGTGACAAATACATTGAATGTAGTCAGGCTGCAGTGTTTTCTAAAGGGTCTCACAAGTTTACTGCAACTAGGACAAATCATGAACATCTTAATCAAGGATACTTTGGCTTCTAAAGGTGCGATATGTTACGTAAGGAACAAGCCAATCATTCCAAAAGGAAGGAGTATGTTCCCTATAATTGTCCCGCATTTTTATCTATCATTTTCCAATGATCTGTGAAGACCAGCTAATAAATTCTCATAAGTACTATGAAACAAAGGTAAAACAAAATATTTTCTGGCTTATAAAATTCTTACCTAAGTTGTGTCCAACATACTCATATTTGAGATTGATCTTGACTACTGTAGAAACAGTTTATTTATTATAGTCTTAGAATGACACACGCTTTTGTGTCAGTCCTGGGCCACTGTTTGAAACAGGTCCCGAAAACAAGCTGGCAGATGTTTATGCACCAGACCTTCATCAAACATGTACCTTTGGAATGGACTCCACAGTGAATGTATTTTTGCATTTCTTCCATACTGCAGTATAGAATCCAATATAACGTTGTACAACAACAAGATGTCCAAGAAGAGTTTTTCAGAATAAAGCAATACCTCAATCAGTGGAGAGAGATCTCAGACTTCATTAAGAATACAGATTAAGAAAGAGGATACGCTTAACCTATATGGCAGTGATGCCAGGGCAATTCTCCTATGACAAGTGGTTCTGCTGTCCTCAGGCCCCTACAATGCTTTAAAACCCAAACCAAAACCCCTCAAAGAATAGGATGTGGAACATGTGGGACACTAGTAAATATTTCTACCGCCAAACTTGGGAGTGGTTGCAATCCTACAGATGTAATCTCTCCATTCAGCGATACAACTCAATAAATGTTTGTTTTGGCACTCACCTGTGGAAGCCACATTGATAATGAAAAATTGAATTACTTGCTCCCATGATGGGTGTGGGCATCATAAGACCAGTAGATTCCTGTCAAAAGAGATTGCAAAATACTGGGTTTTGTCTTTTAGAGTCACATTGAAGATCATGAGAAAATGGTAGAATTTTCAGTAAGTTTGGCTGTAAAATTTAGATCTGCTAGGTTCCATTAGGATGTAAAGTCTGCTTGACAGGTGTTAACACTATGGAAGAAATAGGTGCCTTCAAAAAGTTATAATGACAGCATTTTCAGGAGCACTCAGCTAGTTTGATGCTGTTCTACATAAAATTACACTTCAGTCTGTCAGAGGAAACAGGATAACCAGTCAGGTCAGTAGTATAACTACTTGTGATTAGGCTCTAGCTCGGGTCTCAGAAACCACATTACTCTGTTTACCGCCGTTACCTCCAGCTAATGGCTTCCACCTCTCAGAGTGATTGTCAAAAGGTCCCACAGACATAGCTGTATGTCTGAGCAGCTCTGAAACTTGCTCATTCAGTGCCACATGGAGGATCTTTGCAACTCGTTTTAATGCAGTTTCAGCATCTCCAAAGGAGACCAGGAACAGTTTTGAACTGTTGGACAGTGTTTGTGCATCCACATCCCTTGAAATATTTGTGTACCAGCAGCAGTGGTAGCACAAAACTCAGCAGACTGCAAACCCTTCCCTCACCAGCTGTGCAAACATTCATGCAGTGGCCTGCACTGCACTCAGTGCTGCAACTCTGCCGGCAGCATCCATTTCAACAGCTCAACTCAGGCATGTCTGTAGCAGTGACCACAGTGTAAACATGCCTGCCAGTCCTTCTAAAAAGTCCACTTTCACTGAACTAAGTGACAAGCTCAATCAAGCTCAAACCAAGCTGCATGCTGATGCATAAGACAACTGTGTTTATTGTAAGCTAGGCAGGTCTCTAAAGGATGCTGGTTCCAGCTGCGTTCTGCACGCATACGCACTTAAAGTTCAGGCCCTGCCTTTCCATTCTAGACCTCTAAACAGAGACCTAGCTCTTTAAGGCAATATTACTGAAACTGCTACTGACAGTTTTTCAAACATCTTTTAAGACTTTACAGAATAATCCAAGTGCATTCAACATCCGTATTGCCTTACAAAGGCAGTTCTCCTTTCCCCTAAAAGTTACATAATTGAAAACAAAAAACTTTCTTCACATATAATGGTGAAAGGTTAACCTCTATATCGAAGGAAAAAACCCACCACTTATTCTGGTCATTTATATTGTCTTATTTTTATGTTTTCTTTAAGGCTCTATACATGTGGCCAGCTACATGCATGTATGCAGTTCAATTAAATTAAATGTCTGTTAAGACAATACCATTTTGAGATATATTACCCATAAAAGGAACCTTTGAATAGCATGAATAGACACAGCAGCACTACTTCTGTTCTTGAGCATCCAGACACAGAATATTAAATAGTCTAGGCATTAAAAAAAATGCATTTTATATGAAAGAATTCCTTTTATGTCTACTTCTCTCATTAGTGATTTATTATAGCCATACTATAGGATCTTCTGCCACCCTATATTTCAAAAGCCTTTCTGTGCTAGACAGCTCCGTCCCTCACAGCGCAAAGTTACAAAGAGCCTCTGGGCTGATACTCTAGGTCTTTCTGCATTCACATCTCTCATTGCAAGTCCCGTTTTAGAATTTAAATGCATGACTGAAGAGTAAGAAACACCGCAGTATTTGGCAAAATCCTAACTCTCCAAAAAGACAGAGTAAATGCACAGAAAATGTATCAGAACTAGTAAAGGTCTACCACTCCAGATGCCAAACAGGAAGGAAGGAGAGGGAAGGAGAGGGAAGGAGAGGGAAGGAGAGGGAAGGAGAGGGAAGGAGAGGGAAGGAGAGGGAAGGAGAGGGAAGGAGAGGGAAGGAGAGGGAAGGAGAGGGAAGGAGAGGGAAGGAGAGGGAAGGAGAGGGAAGGAGAGGGTAGGAGAGGGAAGGAGAGGGAAGGAGAGGGAAGGAGAGGGAAGGAGAGGGAATTTATCTTGCTTCTGTTCTGTGAAAATTAACAAAAAAATACAAATTTGCTTTCTAATTTCTTTCTTTCTTAAGCATCATGCTTCTAATACTGTGCCCTGATTGAAAGATTAGGAAGTGAAAACAAGAAGAAAACATAATTCTTTGACTCTCCAAGCAGCAAAATGGTCTCATCAAATGTCAGTTTTATTATGTACACCCAATTTTGATAAATATGTTATCAGAAAGTCTATTATGAGTAAACACAAATAACTAGCAAAGCTGATCGAGCATCACCATGGCTGAAGCCTTTGAGGTTACTTCAGGAGTAAATATGGTCACAGGGCTGATTCTGCCACCTCAGACTGCCACGTCTGCACAACAAACTGCTAAGTGAGCTCCCTCAGCCTTTGCAAGAGATCTCAGGTTTGGCTCCACAGCCCCTAAGCTGTTCCCAGATGTGGCTTTTCCTGTTTCTGCACAAACAGAAAACTCTAATGGTGGGAGACATCCATTATGACACCATCTTCAAAGCAGGGACACCTGAGATCAGGTAATTTATAACCAGGAATCACAAACAAATATGAGGAACTCCTTAGAAACAATAATAAAATTTTTAAGTCCCTAATTCCAACCATCCAAATTAAAACTCAATCTATGAGACCTACAATCTCATTTTAGTCAATAGCACTTACAAGTTTCCATTAAAAATACATGAATTTTTATTAAAATACATGAGATAAGGTAGAAAACAATCACAGAAAAATTCCTAGCTATAAGATGAAAACTTTAAAGGGGGTGAAGAAAAGAAAGGGAAATTCTACTTCAAAAATGTAATCCTAACTGCCCTGGTTTTGCTGTTGTGGTTAGGGGTTTGTTTTGTTTTCTTTTTTTTTTTTTTTTAAATACCTGTTGCCTACAGCAATAATACATCAGGTCAAAAGTATTCTGAATGAGATGAGACAGTCTGAGCTCTCAAACAGTACTAACACCCTGTAGAAAAAGTAAAGGAATAATCCTAAAGCAGTACAAATGAGGTGAAGTGATCTGACACAACACTCCTGCCTGAAGAAAATTATTCTACCATATTATAAAGTGCCAGCATTTTATTCCACGGAGTTTTGAGAGCTTTGCCTCTGTGATCCTTTACAGTGCTGCTAAATCAACAACAAAAATGATGTATTATATATATGTATATACACACACACACTTCATACATACTACGTAATATGTACTCATATGTGTTATATGGTTCACAGACATATGGAGATGCTCTTGAGATTAATCCTTTTTGTTCATGCACACCACATTTTGCCACTGACAAAAAAGGAACTGCTCAGATGTCACAGTGAGAAGCACTCACTCTATTTTTCTTTTTTTCATTCTTATAGACGAGCCTGTCGATAGTTTGAAGTGAATATAATTTTCTCAATAAAACAAGTTCTTTATCCTTTTCTTGTTGCTTTATGTTATATTCACAATATACAAGATAATATGTTGTTTCAAAATATAAAAAGTATTACTTATGTTAAAAAAAAAACCAAAACAAACTATCCAGGAAAGTCTCCAAACACATAGAAAGTTTTCTTCCTTTCATTTCTGGCTGACAGATTTTTCTTAAGAACAGATGTCTAGATGCTGAACGGTTCATTATTGATATATAGGCCTGGGACATCACAGAGCTTCTGTGTTTTCTTCGTTTAGGGCCAAGAAAAGATGCCTCAGTCATTTGGAAATTATCATTCCTTAATCTTTTATCAACAGCAATAAAAAAAAGTCTTGTGGCAAAAAAGGGCAGCTTAACATTTACTGAAATGATGACTGATAAATAGTCATTAATTACTTCCAAAAAGCCTAATCCACATTCAGTTAAATTCAGCTGGTGTATTGGCTTCACATCATGACAATAGCATACAGTAAAATCCCTCTCCTCAACACCTAGATGTATTTTGTATCAAAACCACTTTCTGACTGTTGTTAAATTATTTGCCTCTTACAGGGTGTTGCTCTCCAAAAAGTCTGTTTTAGCTACTCCTCAGAGGCTCTGAGGAGAGTTTCTGGTTAGAAATTTCATATATCTCAACATGCTTTATCAGATGCAATACCTGTATTAGACAAATAATTTAAACTAAGCTTTCAAAAGCAGCCTTATGAATTGAGTGTGCAAGGGTATAAGAAATAGAGAAGACAGATAAATTTAGCACATTCCAACTGCATACAAAATGAGGATTTTCGTTATCATATCCTTCAAATTTTTCTATTGTAGTCTTCAAATGTCTGTCTCTGTATGAATTTATTTCAGTCATAGAGAATAAATACAATTTCTGAATACATTCTCATCAGATACTTCCAGTTTGCACAACCTTCCCATACAACAGTAAAGCAGCTTAGCTTCACTATGAATGGCTAGTACCTGACTAAACAAAGAAAATACTTATCAAAAGATAAGAATTAATTTAATGTCTTAAAGCAAGAGTAAGCTTAAAAACAATTAGGTAGAACTATGCAAGCACTCCATGGAAAGTTTAGAGATCAAAAAGTTACCACTATGAATCTACCAGAGATAACAAGAGAAGAGATATCCCAGACTTAAAAAGGCCATCCCTAGAAGCACACATGCTGTTGTAACACAAGTTACTCAAACTCAACAGAAAGGCAACTAATTTTTTCTTCCATAGTATCTCAAATGCTTCTGTACAACCCACAAAGCACAGAGGCTAATGCAACCCTGTGTGTTACTTTTCATGGGTGTCTCATGCCATTGCTGCTTTGAGGACAGAGCTGAGGGAAAGCACCAACACTAACAGCTGTACAAACGGTGGGAATCCCCAGAAAGGAGCACCCTTGCACCCATGGGCAACCATTTCCCAGTTCCAACAGCTGTGCTACATTTCTGCTCCTTTCTCTCTACAACACGTGGATCCCATATAAGGCAAGATCCATCATTCCAGCAGATCAGCAGCAGCTGTGCTGTAAAGCCTGGATCTCTTCATTTGTTTCTGACTTCATTGTTTCCTATAACACCATCTGTATAAAGCTCCCAGGGAGAGATAGCCATGACATCCAAAGAAAGATTAATAGTTTTTAGCCTGTCAGACACTTGCTGTGCAGGTTTGGAGGGAAAAGGAGACCAGTAAAGCATGGATACTGTGCTCAGACCTTTACAAGCAGACAAAGCCCAACATAAGCAAAGATGGTAAATTTACTCTGTAACTGATTTGGTTGAAGAAACAGGTGAATCTTGCATTATATCCTCCTAGGAAGTCTTTTCCTGATTAAACGTGAACCGGAATTTTCAAATCAGTGGTGCTGACAGGCTGACAAAATCCAAGCAGTTAAACCAAGTGACGTGGCCAGCATTCTTTTTTTCTCAAATCAGAGAATTCCTGTGTTACAGTTTTTCTAACATTGTTAGGATTCTTCTAAAACTGCCTCTGCTTGTCTGTAACCCACACAACTACATTGCTTCAAGGGACACTGAAGGTTTCTAACCTTCAGTTTCAGTGCCATACAACACCAAAAATCATTGACCTATCAGTGTTACTCAGTTGTTACTCTTTATCCCTTTGCTCATCTTCAGTGGTCATCAAGGGCAGATACAAGTTCACAGCAGCTGTGAAAGGCACACTCTGACTCATCCCACCACAAGACTTCTGTCCCTTAAGACAGCAACTCTCTTGAGGTCTCTGTTTTAATGTAGAAAACAAAAGAGGCCTTTTTTATGTACTGTATATACTCACACAAATTACCTGTGTTGTTTGATCCCAAGCTTCCTCACCAGTAAAATGAGGCCATAATATCTACCTACTTAATGTCATGTATCTAGCTTTTCTAGGTGAAAATTACTAAGGCTAATATGCCTGGAGAAGAAATCCTATTCCTTCTGATTTCTACCTTCATATTCTGGGGACTGGAGCTTACAGCAACTTAATTTTCAAACCAGCAGAAAACTAATACCAGAATTTCATAGAGACATGGATAATGAAAACTTATACGAATGGATCTGCTTGATTATCAGCCCAATACTTCACTTTGGTAAGTATTCATGTCAAGGTCAGATATTTACAAACATATGTACATATCTTTCTTTCATGCTATCTTCAATGTATCTTTCTTTCATGATAAAATGTGCTGTTATATATATCTATTCTACAAGCAAATCACCAAGAATTTGTCAAACTATGGTCTGAAGAAAAGGAGAAAGCCCAGAGATGGAGTTCTTCAAATTACCTAAGCCTTTGGAAAGGGTAACACACAAGTTCCTCACTGAAGTGTGTAAGGAAGCAAATACATAGTCTAGTCTTGCTTGTGGGAGGATTTCCTACGTAGTGGTCAACCTCAAAGCCACTGTTATTACATTTGACATGTCTACAGTATCTCATAATGCTTCTGTAGGGGCACAATAAAGTACCTATTTATGAGGGGTTTAAACTTTTAATGAAGAATCAGCTAGTAGTTGTGAAGTCAAAATTCCTGCTTTTCACCTCACTGAAGTCGTTCAGCTTTTAGTGTAAAGCAGAGTAAATCAAATGATTGCTAAATGCTGCAACACTTAGGAGACACAGAATTCTAGAATCAATAGATTGCTAATTAAGTTCGGAGAGGCTTTTTTGAGGATTTTGTTTTCTACATGAAGGAAATACTTTCATTTTGAGCAACTTCTATTCTTTTATCCATGTGGCTTTCTAGGTCTTGTTATACTTTAAAGCTACTAGAAATTTTTTCTGTGTCAGGTATCCAGTAAAAAAAGAAAATCTTAACTGCACTTCTTCTGCCATGGGAAATTTGGTAGTCAGATCAAATGGTGCTTAGCTACTGACAAGAGAACAGCCTTACACACATTTAAAGAGAGGGAGAAGAGCAGCAGCAAAGTGCTCTATATTAGTAAGTTCTACGTTCATCAGCTGTTCATCAGATCAGATCAGAGGCCCTTTGGTATTATTGAAAAGCAACCTGTAAGAGACCACCTGCCACTCTGCAGGCTTGCAGGAGGCTCAGTTCACATTCTCATTGTTTTAATAGTGTCACTGATAGAGTTAACCAACTGGTCATGGAGAGGTAGCTGAGATCTGCTATTCATGCCTTTGTCTTACAGGTGAATTAATTAATTTCACAAAGTCTCTTTTACCTAGAAAGGAAAGACAAAAGAATATAAAAAAGTCACAGCTAAACAAATACTCTACCAAAACAGCCTGTACAGGGTTAAGCAGCACTTTCATGGTCTCTGCATGCATCCTCTATTTTTCCTGGTGAAAGCTGTGCGTGTGCAAGCACACACTTTCTCTTGAACCCACTTCTTTCTGGCATGTCTGCAGCCTCTGTGGTCTGTGTGAAGGTAGTGGAGAAGTGAGGCATGTTGGAGCAAAGGAATAGGGCAGGTAAGCTGGCAGACAGGATAGCTTATGCTGTTTCACTCAAATCACTCAAAAACACCTACTACAGCCTCAAATTGGACTAGCATTGCCACAGAACTCAGGGTTTCTCATATAGCTTTGAGATTCTGCATTTTATTAATGTTCTGTACATACCACATTTTTTATCACTTACTACTCTTCCCAATAAACAGAAAAAAGGGAGATACAAGAAAAAAATTATTCCTATAAAACAGAAATTCTGAAACTACAGACTCCTAGAACTTCTTGCTAATCCACAGCTTTTAAAAATCTTAAGCCTGTTTTCTTTTCCCTCTTCAAATCAAGGGGTTAGCTTAAAAAGCTCACACAAGATTAAAGAAACATTGCTTTCATTATGAAAAAGTTCTTAGTAATTTTCAGTTTCCAGATACCACTGCTAATAAAATCCTTTAATATAGTAGCACAGTTGGCTAAAAACTGGTAGAATTTTCAGATTGAAAGAAGACAGGTGCTCTTGAAAAACAGAAGTAAAACTTCAAACTCATAAGAATTTTTGATTCTCTGATAAAAACTAACCAATTGTTCCAGAAAAAGAGGTAATTTAAAGGAAAATATAACTTAATCATAACATATATTTAATATAATGCATAATTTAATGCTGTATTTTCTATCAAATTTGAAGGGGAAGTCAGTCCTGACCATGCAGGATAAAACTGGTAGAGATATGTCAGTGTCATGGCACTGCTGAACTGCTTAAAAGCTTTCTATACCATTCTGGGCTGCCTTCTCTCTTTTAAGGAAGACAAAGTATATCAAAATAAAAGTTCTGTCAGTGGATTTGTAGGTGCTTCTAAAAATAATGTAGTTTGGACAATTACGTCTTTAGATAGTAAGTGGACGTACATGCCCTTCAGTTTTTTGACGTTTCTTGAAGTTGTATTAGGGTTTTCAGCATAAGAATTGAGTTATCCTTTTAGTATATTCATAGAATCATGGGATGTAAAGGGGGTGGAGTGGAGTTTAAAGATCATCCAATCCCAACTTCCTTTGCCATGGGCAGTCACACCTCCCACTAGACCAGGCTACTCAAGGCATTATACAACCTGACCTTGAACAATGCCAGATTTAGGGCACTCAGGACCTCCCTGGGTAACCAGTTCAGGTGCCTCACCATTTCCCACTAAAAAATGCTTCCTAATTTTTTCCCCTCTCTCAATTTCTTTTTTTTCTTTCCCATTTCATCTGCAGTTTTAAGTAGTCTGAAAGCTTTCAAGTTTTGACCAGATGAGGAGAAAAGTCAACAGAACAGAACATAGTTTTAGTTTGGCATTTCATTCTGGATATATCTTAAAATTAATTCAAAGGTGAGAAAACTGCGCTGTCATGAGGTTCTGAAAAAAATCTAGGGGGAAAAAAAGCACTCCTTGTCAAATCCAAGGGCAAAAAAAGTATTCCTGGTCAACAAAAATATCAGAAAAACTATTAAAAAAAATTAGCTGATGATCTTCAGTCTTAAGCTGTTCCCTTAAGGGAAATACAGGCTGATATTATGAAAAATATTTTTATGGACAGTGTAATAAATTACTGGAATTGTCTGCCCAGGGAGGTGGTGGAGTCACCATCCCTGGATGTGTTTAAAAAAGATTGGACGTGGCACTCGGTGATAGGGTCTAGTTGAGGTGTTAGGGCATGGGTTGGACTCAACAACCTTGAAGGTCTCTTCCAACCTAGTGATACCGTGATTCAAAGTGTTTTATAATACTTAACACATCACATACCATGTGAATCAACAAGCAGCTGTGGTGCCAGCTTTACTACAGGGTAAGGATTAGATTTGACTGGACTAGAAATTAGAATCATAGCACGCATGGACAATAAAAAGCGTAAAAGCAACACACATGATACTTTACAAATCCAGGGGATCTGCACTTACTGATATGTATCAATTCACTAAGCACAGACGAATCTCTTGGAAATTATATGACCAGCCTGACACACACATCTTTCAGCCTTGTGTGGCTGTTGTTGCTTTTATCTCCTAATAATCCAGTCTGGTTTGGTGGTTCTTTCACCCATTTCAAAAGATTTTGCCAAGGTACACCACAGTAGCAGCCCTGCACGTACAACTAAGATATCTCTAGACTGCTCCCCTAATGTCATTTTCAAAGCAAGGAATTTCTGTGTTTTTTACAAAGTCAGGCTATATTAATTGTGACTGGAAGTAGAGGAAGCCTGCTCAACATATGTGAATATTGTCTATGCCATGAAAAACACCTGAGCAACAGCTCCCACCACCAGAAATGAACTGAGTTGTAATGCACTGGCACAGGCAGAAAGCGATTTCACACGTGCTGGGAGGTCTGTTCAAGCCTTGCTTGGTTGTGCAGTAAACTGGTGAGGGACTGCTTTTGCAGCACATATTGCTTTCCTCTCTCATCAAGAGGAAGATGACTAAAACTGACACAATTTTGCAGCAGCAAAAAAAATCTACAGCCAGTTTTGCAACAAAAAGCAGGGAACTAATGGCTATCTCAAGTCAGCAAGCTTTCTCCTGGAACACCGTTGAGCCATGTCTTACAGAAGGTATTGAGGAAAAATAGTCCGCATGTGCATAACTGAAAATCCTCTTAGCTAGGCACCTGAAGATTTTATCTCACTAGCTGTTCTGTCAGTTTTGTGGGTTTACAATTGCCTTCTTTTAATTTCAAAAGAATGTTTCAAATTGCTGTGAGAACATCGCATAAAAGAACATGGCGCTGTGCAATTAATGGAGCACAGAAGGAAATACTGAAAATTACTCCATACAAAGATTTTTGATAAGAGTACAAACCAGAACAGGAATAAAGAAATATATATTTGTCTAATCACTGCTTTATAAAAAATGTATTGGAAGTAAATGTAGCTAAATTTACAAATTAGTACAATTTTTAATTAGCAGCATGCTTCTCTGTGGTGCATGCCTATGCATTTTTTGGAACAAAAGTTCCAAAGACTTGAGTCAACTCCAAAGAGTTGACTATCTCATACAGAAATGTTATTTTAAAGGTCACATTTTAAATGTGCCTTTAACTTTTCTTTATTGCAGCTTCTAGCATAAACTCACATTGTGGGTAAAATACCACTGAAGAGAAATCGTGAGGGTTCAACTTCCATGAGTAACAGTATACAAAACCCACCCATCTCCCTGCTCTGCTACAACAGTATTCACTACCTCTATTCTGAACCAACCAAACAGACTACTTCAAACATTGCATTTAACCTTCATTTTACTTTTAATCTTGCATTTTGCTGCTTCTCTTCATCCACAAGGAATTAGGTCCAAAAGTTTTACTGTGTTTCCCGACTGTACTGTCAGGTTGGATATGCAACATTTTCTGTCTGCATACAGAAAATAAGACATATGATTTTTAAAAATTTTTAAAATTAAGATGTGGTTGTCCTACTACCATAGGAACTGCAGAAAGTATCAGGTGGCTTTGATATTTTGTGTATGCTACCGTATCTTGCTGGTTGCTCTAAAATGGACAGGAAGCGGCAAAAGCTACCGAACACTCAACGTCGGAAGGCTGGTGTTTGAGACGTTCGGTTTCGAAATGGTAATGCTGTACAGATTTCTCTGTGTCCATACGTGTACACCGCCCATGTGAACAGCCTGTAAGCCCACACCAGAAGATCAGCTCTCCCCTGTCGCCGGCTGCTGTCGCGACAGGGTGCAAGCCCGGAGGTCCCAGCGCCCGCTGCGGGGTTTTTGCCCGGCCGGCGGTCCCGAGGGATCGGTGGGCAGGACGGCCCGTGTGTGCCAGCCGCTTCGGGCCGAGGGGCGGGTCTGCGGCCGGGGCCTGCGGGAGGACTCGCTCCGGCCAGGAGCCGGCTGCCCCTCGGACTGGCTCTCGGACAAGGAGCTTCGGGCGCGGCTGCCCCGCGGTAGCCCCGGGTCTCGGCGCACCGCGCACGGGGGCAGCACCTGGGGCGCAGCGCGGCGCAGCAGCGAGGCGAGCGGGGGCGGCCGGAGCGGGCAGGCCGTAGGCGGCGGCCGTCGGGGCTGGCCCCGGCGCAGCGTGGCCCCCCTCGCTCCGGCAGGGCGAGGCGTGTCCCCCGCGGGCGAGGGCAGCTCTCGGGGCTGGCGGCGGCCGCCCCCGCGCGGCAGCGGCCG